>JAQIXS010002378.1:0-23227 GCA_034700785.1 Rossiulus vilnensis
ACATCTTAATGGGATGATGTCCACCCATTCAATGTAATTTACGTAATAGCAAAGGTTATGTCAAATTATGGAAGTTTAGAAAACAATTAAATGTTTTTTTCTAAAAATAAAGTTTATTCTGATTTAGCAGTTATTATGTCAATTTCATCTTGCTCTGATAGGTTATATTTGAAATACTATTTTAGTTTGTCCAATTTTGGAAGTTTAAAAAAACAACTTAAAATTTTCATCCCTAAATTTCAAGGTTCGATATCAGTAAAATATACAGCAACAAATTTGTAAAAGACTGTATGGTCCAATCATTACATTTTACAACGTATTTTAACGCCATATTATGTGGAAAGTTGACACTTACAGTATTTTGATTGAAATTTTGGATAATATAATGGCATATTAAGCGGTATTTTTTCTGCCATGGAGAAAATAACACTACGAACATTTTCTTTACAATGTGTCTCAAAAAGCAAATATATTTTCAAAGGCATTTAAACAGGAAAACCAATTTTAATTCCCAAATATTTTCTAAAAAGTAATTAACCACAACGTCGGTTTCAACAAATTTAGTATGATTCCTTTACAGCCAAAAAAATAAAAAAATTGATAAAAAAAAACTTATCAGAAGGAATAAACAAAGAATCAGTTTCCTTATCGCTCTCAGCATTTCCTTGACGGATTTGCGACACTTCCTTCGATAACATTTCTTTTTAAAAAAAGTGTACAAATATTTAGCAATTCATCGTAATTCCCGTAGTCAAATAACGTTAGGTTCGAATTCAAGTTTAATGTTTTGGCCTGATACTTTTAATTTTTCAACTCAAAACGCAATAGATTCCGGATTAAACTCGATTAAACTAAATCGAATTAAGAGGGATTTATCGAAATGTTTGCCCGATAATTACTGTACCAATTCAATAAAAAACCTTACTCCACTTAAAACATGAAGCTTGGATCAGAACTGAAAGACACAGGAAGTGTGTTAAGGTACAACTGGAAATGGCTAGCAAGATACGGAGGGTTCAATGCAATGCATATGAGAAAATGATTTCTTTTGTTGACATAACAAGACCTTGACTGCGAGTATATCTATTAAAATATTTTTCTGCAAATTTGGGTCAGTGCAATATTGGGTCGAGCAACTGGTTGCGAGTGGAATTGGGGGTTTACTCAAAGAGTTAACTCAAAACATGCCTGGAAGTAAAGTTCTAACAACAAGGATACCTTTTTTTTAAAAAAAAATAATAAATAAAAAATTCAACCAAATGTTGCATTTTAAAATCAATACTTAACAAATGACGTTAAATCGTTAAAATTTCTTAACAAATGCATGAAACGCTAACATTTTAAAGTTAATCCACAATAAACATGTATAGAAAAAATAAAATGTTTGATGCATATTATTTTAAATGGCATATCCTGAAGTTATTTAAGCATTTTAAAACAATATTGCTAACAACGAAGCGTCTCTTTTAACTTAATTTTAAAAATATCTCCTGTAATATATCTAGCAAAATGAAAAAAAATATCTGAAATTGTACCTTTTAAACGCTGTAACAACAAGCTGTTTTTCTTTTTAAATATTTAACTACATTTTGCATCGCAAATTAAAAATGTTAGGATAACCCTAAAAGATATAAAGCCGAAATTTTTAAAAAGTTATTCCAGTCAAAAAATATTGGTATAAGCAGAAACAAGTCTTAACAACTATAAATCGTGACAGCAAATAAATTAATCATCCGTTTATTTGCGACTTCATCTAAATTGATATCAAAAAACCAAACTTATTTTAAGATGCCAGCAAGGCTGAGTCATAAATACCAACAATGCTAAAAAAAGTATAAATAAACTCATGTTTTAACAAACTACTATACTTGCAAAAATGCTTTCCACAAATTAAAATAATTCGTTTCCCTAAACAGCTTTAAGGTAATTAAGTAATTAAGGAAATATACATCAGATATTTACGACGAAACGGTCTGCAAATTTAAATAAATGTTAGACATTTGAGTAGTAACATATTAACTAAAGTAGTTACGAATAATTTACCACCGGATCACGTTTCATTTTTAATGTTATTATTTTGAAATGCAACGTTTTGCATCAATTATGTTAATTCTCAAAATATAATTAATGGTTGTACGACAGGGTGTCTACCGCGATTAAAGTCACTGAAGTCCTTTAAAAAAAAACATTGAAATAAATTTAGGTCATTAATTTTTATGCATTTATAAATGCATCCATATAATCACTGTCTTCATCGCAGGGTGTGTGATAGTCATTAAAGTTACGTTACTTTAAGTCCTTAAAAGTCATTGTTTAAATTCATAACTCAGGTTAGGTCATTAGCTTTTATCACTTCATCAAAAAATAAATAAAAATAAAAGTAAAATAAAATAAAAAATTAAAATACTTTGCTAGATGAAATCGAAGGGTTAATGAAATCTTACTTTCTCTAGTTATTTCTTATTTTATAATTCATGACTGCATATTCATTCTTTAACATTTTAACAAAAAAATAAATTAAGACCAGGTATGACCATCGACAACTTTTGTCCAGATGCGCAGTAGCCAAAATTTCAATTATTATTATTGGGATGAATCGTACGATTAATGCCAACATAAGCGAGATAAGTTAAAAGTAGACGGATTGTGCAATGTCTTACCGGGAGATGCAAAATTGGTGTAAAATTGGTGCAAAAATTTGGCACTTTAGCAGCAAAGTCACCAAACGTCTGAATTGAACAGAAGCCTGCCGATTAGTGGTTTATGAAACACGTGGATTTTCGCTTAATGCCACCGATAACTTTTCGATAAAAGTCACATCCGATAAAAAAAGGTATCAGCAAGGCGATGTATATCAATGTCAGACCACTAAGACATTTCCCGTAAAATTAATCGGAAAATCTTATTGGATGGGTGGCATCCAGGGACAGGAAGTGGGAGTTATAGACCAACAGTTAGCACCCAAAAATTCAAAAAAACACACACGATTAATTGCTCCTAAAATTGCGTGGGAAATTGAAGTGCTTTTATGTAACGAAGTGTGCGAGACAAGCTCGTTGTGAATTGTGCGATTAAAAATTTTCCCCAAAAACGTTTTATATAACTGCAGAAATTTCTAGACCGGTTCAAACTGCACCCGGATGTAGACGAAATAAATGCGTCATTGTTATTTACTTCGGCCAGGGCGTGTTTGAGTAATACATAGTCTCAAATTTCGTGAATTGTCATGAATGAGATGCGTTCAAAGCAGGCCGAAAACTTCAAAAAAATTTGTGACAAAAATAATGATGTTCAATTCAATTCAACTCTGCATCCTACTGTCACCAAAGACAGCCTGTTTGACTCTGCAAAAGACAGTGAAGATCAATTTACGTTAAATTTGTCATTTTCAATTAATAAAATTAATAGTTTTGACCTCTGTAGCATGAAACAAACAACCAAAATTACATTAAAATGATATTTTATCATAATTTATAACGAATACATTGTAGAAGTGGATAATCTAAAAGTAGTAATTTGGAGTTAATTTAAGTTTTCGTTAAATTTTAATGTCTTTTTTTTCTATGTCAAAATGACAAAAAGGAGAAACGACCTCTGTAGTATGAAATAAACAACCAACATTACATTAAAATGATATTTTCTCATAATTTATAACGAACACAATGTAGAAGTGGATACATGTAATTTAAAAGTAGTAATTTGGAGTTAATTTAAGTTTTCGTTAAATTTTAATGTATTTTTTTCTATGTTAAAATGACGAAAAGGAGAAATGTTCATGGTTTGGTTTACTTAAATTAATATGGAAATAATTGAAAAATGTCCTTCCGGAACAAGTTTCGTAAATGCGTATATAATTTATAGCTGAAGTTATTTTACACATTTTTTAAAACAAAAATATGTCTTATCAGTTATTTCGCTTTTAGGTACGCTGTTTACATGTATTGTTTGAAATACTTTTCCAGTACAATTTTAATTCAAAACTAGTGAGTGAAATAAGGGTATACTGAAAATAAGTTATGAATTAGTGTTTTTGTTGTTGTTGTAAATTTGTTAAAAACTGTTCAATGTTAAACCAAAGTCATAAAATCATTTTAATGATAATTTAATGGAATTTCCAAAATACTTTAAAAAAAACTACCACTGAGAGAATTTTCTTTAAGACTTACTTCATTAATTTTTGAAAAAATCAACGTACTTCGGCATTCTTTTTTTTTGTTGAAATTTTAGCAGATTATGTTTTTTCATATTTAAACTAATTTACCAATTTACTAAAACAAAATATATATTTTTGGGAAATGGGGAATTTTAAGATGATAAATACATTGGGTGCTAATTTATTTCATAAAATTCGTTCGTTACTTTTTTTAAAACCTGTCCGAAATCTAAAACAAATTCATCAATAAATTTACGAATAATTTCTTAAGTATAAAAGTTATATTGTTTCCACTTAAACCTAAACAGCTGAATTTAAAAAAAACCAGTCACAATCAACCAGAAGCAATAACCGTTTAGGACAGACTCTGGGGGGCTTATATTTGTTGATATTAAACTCAGACATTGGACTTGAGACTAGCACCGCTTAAACGTCAATGAAATATCCGATTAATCACGGAGGAAATTAACGAGCTGTTTCATTTATAGCTATTTTATTGGAGGCGAATTAAACTTTATCATAATTGTAGGTGTTCGGATACCGTTATGTTGATTAGTCATCAGTATTTCGAGTGCTTTTGCTGACAATGACCCCTTGTCAGAATTTCGTGCAGTACTGCAAGTCTTTTATAATTACGTCAAACTTGTCAATAATTGAGGCGCCTTATCACTTTCACATTACATAGCGGTATCGTAAAACCACTTGAAAAATTTCGATAAAAAATCAAGCTAACGTTAGAAAATTGCGACAAAATGTCTGTCGTGACTTGACAACACTGGAAAAGCAGCTGTAATAATAACCGTTACAACTAAATAATCGCCATTTTTAAACGTTTCTCATCAAAGATTATCAAAAAGAAAAGCCGACACTGATGGCCCGTTGCACAATGGCTCATTAATTAGCACAATTATCGATAAAGACTAAAAAGTAAATTAAAATGTTAATGTACCTAACATGAACAAGGGTTTCCAACGAAATTAAATTCTCAATTTCCCTAACTTTTCCAGGTTTTTTGGGGAAAAAAACATTCCATAACAATGAAAAACATATATTAAATAAAATGGAAACAAAATTTACCAATTAATGATACTAATTACTAATGCGTATAACACTAAAAGAGGGAAGTATACCCTATTATTACATAAGCAGTATCAATAAACATTTTTTTTATTTTTATAAAATAAACATTCATAACTTTTCAATAAACATTATAAACTTTTATAATAAAAAAAAACGTTTATTAAATCAAATGGAAACAACATTTACTAATTACTGATACTTTTATTTATTATTTCAAAAGTTTAAATTTGCATAAGCTTGACTAGATTTCAGATTATGGCATGAAAATTTCCCAGACTTTACTAACAATATTTATTGAATAAAATGGAAACAAAATTTACCAATTACTGACAATTTTATTTATCATTTGAAAAGTTAAAATGTCCATAAGTGTGACCATATACGCCCTCTTTTGAGCAGTATAATAAACAATCAATCATTTGAGATTATTGCAATTTAAGGCTGGTATTTTATAGCTGATGATGTATTTAAAATTTAAAAATATTTATTGAATAAAATGCAAACAGAATTTACCAATTACTGATATTTTTATTTATTATTTAAAACTGACATTTTATTTCTGATAAAATTTTGAAATGTTCCTGATTTTTCAGACCCTTCCTACTTCCTTGACGTCATATTTCAATCGAAATAATGGCACGTTCCACATAATATGACGTCAATATTTATAATAAACAATCTGATCATTTGATCTCCGGCCATATAATTGACAGATCATTAACTTTGGATAAAAAATATTACAAATGATGTTGGAATGGGACAACTTGACCTTCAAAACTGTGTTTAAGTTTGATTTATTTTTCGTTTATACTGCCAGTTAGATAAAACATATTTCGTTTATCGATTTTAGTTCACGGTATATATGCTTTAAACTGATTTTTAATGTTCTGACAATTGATTTGCTACAAACATTTTTTTTTAAAAAATGCTAACAGGCTTGGAAAATCCTAATTAACAAAACTGGAAATCTAATAAACATTATTATTGAACATAATGATCAAGATATAAAGGTATTAGCTGTTCACATGACATGTGGTTTTCAAGGTTATGGCACATACCCCAAACATATTTCAAACGTTAATGGAAAATAAAATTACCAACTGGAACTACGGTATAAATCTAACAAAGGCCTAGCTAATTCCAAGCTACAATGTATTTTAATTTTTCGTTTAAAATCAATGGAAAGAATTTGCCATTGAAAACAACGACAGTAATCCATGTTTTATCTCTTCAACCTTGTCGTTGTTTGAAACGTTTTAATGTAACACTTATCATCAAATTAGTACACACGAAGCGTGTAGCTCTATAAAAAAAATAATAATGAAAAATCCGAAAATGGATTAGATAGACGCAAATGCCAACTAATTCAAGTAAGGTTGATTTGGGTCCTCAATCTAATTAAAGTCTTTCTTCCGATAAATGCACGTATCTGTTTTAGATAAAATCTATGAAACTGTTTAATTAATTGAAACCATGTTGCAATAACACCAAATGGTTGCAGCAATTGAAATCCATGCACGTGTACATGTAGCTAATCATACACTTGAAACTTTTAATCGTATTTTCAGTGCCATTTCCTTAAAGATTAATAGCTAAATTTAAAATAATAATAATAATGTTAAATTAAACAAAAATTATCGGAATTAATAAAAAATTAACGAAATTAACAGGGTTTTAAAAAGAGTAAAAAAAGAGAATTTGATCTTGAAATTGTCCTAAAGAACTGTGTTTTGTTTAATTTAAGTTATTTTTTAAAATATTGATAAGATTTATATAGGATTGACGTCTTTTCCAACAACAACAAAATGTAAAAACTTCGTTTATTTTACTATTAATTGGTATATAAATGGATATTTAGCCTAAATACCCATTTCTTTAATAATTGAATAATTAAATTTGAGTTTTTACATTTTTTGTTTTTGTTGAAAGCATCTGGTATAATCTGTCAATTAAATTGAATTTATTAATACAGGGTTCCCCTAAAATGATGTTTTCAACTTCCCTGGCTTTTCCAGCTTTTTGAACAAATTTCCCTGACCACCCTGGCTAACGATGCAAAATGATGACAAAGTTAAATGTCGATATCATGATCTTTTCATGACTCCCATGACCTGAATTTAATTTCATAACTTTTAATTGACTTCTTATTCCAGCAAACACATTAACCAAGAAAACGCAAATGAAATATGGTGAAGATTATTACGTATCTTTCCAATTTCCCTGACAATTCTAGGTTTCCAGGTTTTCAAGGTGTGGGGAAGCCCTGTAATACGAACTGAAATAATGGTAGTCAGTTCGTATCAACAAATTCGGTTCGATTAAATTTGCAAATTATCATATTTACTAACTTTTTCAATAAACATATTTGAGTTTTACAATTTTTTTCTTCAAATATTCAGTTCGTGTAATCATTAACGGTTCATAAGAGGCAGTTAAAACGAAATATACTCTTCAATTTCTTTTTTTTTTTTCGCTATGTTTTATTGACGATTTGACGTTATCTCTTAGATAAAAAAAAAACGATGGGGGTTTTGTTTATACTTATTGTGTAATATCACGGGTATCGATTAGAAATTGACAGATTTTTATTCAATCACCTTGCCAGGCAGGCGTTCAGATAAGCCTTTCGTAAATTTAAAAAAAAATTGAAATTAGATCGGATAATTTGGTGACCTTGACGGTCGTCTACGAATTTAATCGATGATATTTAGAGGGCCATTGCGTCGCAAATAGGAAACGTTATTTACGGTTGGAAAAGACCTTTTCAATAAACTGTCAAACGGGCTTGATAACTGAGGAATTTTCATTGACAAAAAAATTAGGTAATTGTAAAACAAACCTTCCAGGAAATACCTTAAGACGATAAAAAGCAAATAAATGCAACGTTAACGTCTCGAGGTTAAGACAATAATGATTGTTAATACTTGGCTTAATCATTTCTAAGAAATGTAGTTAATGAGGCTGTCAATATAAAAAAAAATCCTCTAATTAACGTTTCAGATTGTTTTCATATTTGTATTTATTAGCAAAAGTTTATGTGGAGTTAAAATGAAGGATATAACATTTCGGTAATTTCAAGCTATTTTCAATTAATTCCTATTAATCATGTTTATTTGGTGTTTTTTCTCTATCTCGTTAATACGTATATTAATCATCAATTAAGCTAAATATTAAGCTAACAAATATAATTAATAAGGTTCACAAATTTTATAAGAAAAAAACACTTCTGTAAATATCACTCACAAACATTTCTTCAAAATTATTTATATTTGTATTACATGTAATTAATATTCGATTAAGCTAACAAATCTAGTTAATTAGGCTTACACTTAAAAAAACACTTCTGTTAAATGTTGTTTTTCTCAAAATTATTAATAATAGTATTAATCATCGATTAAGCCAAACGTTAAGCTAACAAATGTAGTTAATGAGCTCCACAAATTAAAAATAAAATAAAAATAAATTCACTTCCGTAAATATTGCTTACAAATGTATGTTTCTTCAAAATGAAGCTCACAAATTTATTAGTAAAATTAGACAATATTAAGTTAAAATAAATGATCTTAGACTTCAGTAATATCACATGATTTCGATTTGTTCTCATAATCACCAATCATGATTATTATTATTTATTATACATTTACATGTAGTTATTATCGAGCATAAAACCTTATTCCATTCCCTAAATAAGTATTTAAACCAGTGCATCAATTCTTTTCACTGATATCAAATGATCTAATGTATTTTATCTAAAATTGGAAATGCACCGAAAATATTTATTCAAATACATGTACGTGTGTTGATAATTTAATTTGTAAATGATACATCTCAATAATAACCTCATCTAAAAACGCATTTTAGTTCATTTCGACGAAGAATATTTCCGGTTTTCCGAATTTCAGGGATTTTCAGATTTTCAGCATAATTTCCTCAATAACCAAGCGGAAACAAACAACCCGTTATGTTAATTGGCATTCTTAAGGTCGTCTAGACTCCTTCGAGGATTTTTTTCATAATATTATTTGACCACTGCAATATCCTTTCTGATACCAAAACTAAAACCTTCCTTTCCTCCAAATCCTTCAGTCAATATCCCCTTAACCACCGAAGCAATTTGACTAATGAGATAATGCCATCTTAATGAGGATATTGATAGTCAAATAAAACTTCATTAAAATACCTTAATGCATGTTTTTCGTCCATTCCTCAACAGATAAAAACTTCAAGGATACAGAAGCCCCCCTAAAAAAACACACTCAGTACACCTGGAGGAACATCACCTGATGATAAATACCTGCTATCAGCCCACGTCTGAAAGCTCATTTCCAAGGGTTAGTAAATAAAAACTTTAAAAAATAAATTTCAAACAGATGAGTCAACTGTAGCAGACGTTGGAGGTCTAACAAGAATTGGTACAATATGCAGTGCAGCCGTTTTCATCGAAAAATTTAAGACAATTTCCACGAACTGGCCAAAAAAAAAAATTGAAACCCTGAAAAATGGTAAAAACCCTGAAGGCAGAACTCTTATTACACCACTAAAAGCAAAATTCAGGTGTTCAAACGTCTACAAAGAGGGTGTTTGGGTGCAAGGTTAATTCAGCAGCCATCTTGGCGCCCTTCAAACAACCCTGGATGCTAGGTTTTTGGCACCTTATGTGATCAACACCCCCCTATGGTGACTCACTGTAATTTTTTTAGGGTTTTTTTGCCCTAACATTTCATCCCAAAACAGAAGGCATTGCCAATCACCAGTGCAATGCCTTTATTCAGGTGAAAAGTGTACTTGGACCTCACCCTTAGCCTTAGGGCACTTTGTTTGCCTTCCCCCCTTTAATCCGTACATGAACCATGTAAATTACGCTAGGGAGGTTTTCAGGTTTTATGATCTTCATTCTCAAGAAAGAAACCGAAAATTCCCCAGAAATACGATGGCGTTATATTCATTGAGTTACCCTGGCAGGAAATGACGTCACAACCGATGACCTCAGAAAGGAACTCCACCCCAAAGAGGAACTTCTTTGGAGATTGAGGAAGGCCTCACTGTGTGGAATTTCACTGAAGAAATCAACATTTGTAGCTGATCAGGATACTGCAGTTATCATTATAATGGCATTACCTTCTGAGAATTACATTACAGATGATCGTGTGATGTCAACTGAAATAGAATGATTGCCAGAAACGATATGAATTTGACATGTTCACAAATAATGAAGGAGCAACGACTGTTGAGTTGGTAATGTCATTATAAATGTCATTGTTAAAATGTCAGTAAATGGAGAAATAGCCTGATGACTAATGGGTGACGGCCATTAATGGAACAGGATGACGTCCGTAACAAAAATGACGTCATACTTGCGATCTATTTCGGGCTATTGATAGGTTTGACTGGACTCAGGAGCTTAAAACGATTAAAATTCACATTTTAAAAACCCACCAGACAGGTGGTTAAATCCAAACGCTGTACGGGTAATATACTGAATATGGGTAAATATGGGAATGTCTGGGTTGAGCACGGACATCGACGTTGAATTGCTGATGCAACTTTGCACAGTACTGATGTCAGTATATCGGGCTGAGTCACCCGAATGCCCCTAGCGACGATTTCAATTCTTAATGGCCCTGTGGTGGTAAAACCATCAACAAAAAGTATGGTCGTAACAGGTGGTTTAAACCGCCATTAAATCATCAACGAGAATTTCGAAACACCGTTAATTGGTCGAACAGACGGATGTCAGACATTTCCTAACAGGAAACTGACGTCATGGACGTGAGCGTTGCATCATTGCCAATTAAATAATAATTCGAATCATCGTATTTAACCGCGCTTCAATGCTAACACCAATTGAATTACCCAGCCGAAACAGAAATGCTCACATACAATTGTAATTGTAATAATCATTTCAGTTTCAATTTCAGGCATAACGTCGTAAGTGCCTGACTCCCAAAATACGTTTTTTTTCAGTTTAATACAAAAATGCCATCCCCTACACATGCTATGGTGGTGACCCTGGTGGAAAGATCAGTATAATCAGTACAGTAGATGTCAGTACAAATATACTGTACTGATATCACTAGACATACTGATATTAGCAGTCCCAAAAAACCACTATAACACTGATATCACTAAGGTTATTTCTGCATAGAATCATACTGATATTTTCTCCAGGAAGGCCTTGTGGAGTTGATAACAACAACAACAACAACAGTAATAATAATGGGAATCATCTTTTGTACTATTCTATACCTGACTATTTCTTAATTGGATGGCAATTGGAGGTGAGATCCTTTCCCCATCTCTTAAAAAAGTACGAAAATGACCTTAGTAAACGACAAAAATTGTTGGAATTTTAAACTAAACAACCAAAGTTGGAAAAAAATGTTTCAGAAGTTGATTTTCTTGGCCCTCGACACGTTATGGTTCTGAAGAGGGTGTTCTGAACGTTTATTCGGGGTGCAACACGCGCGGCACATACGACGTTATGGGAAAATCACGTTACGCTTCGGCACCCCTCACAGTATGACAGAGACATAATTATCGCCCATTGAGATGACAAAATGGGTTTTCATCAGGAGGATATTTCACGCCCATGGCAAAATTTACGGCAAACTTCCGCTTTCGTTCGTGGGCAGGAAGAACGAATTTCAGCCATGACTCACACCACCTGTCGTTGAAACTGAAACATGCAACGGTGACAAACGAAATGTCTGCAGTTTATGCCTCTCGATAACGAAATCTACCAACGTGCTAATTAGCATAACAAACAGATATGTCTGCCATGTATCAGAAGCCATTATGTTGAAATATTTGCAACATACAGCTGTTCTCAGCACATTCCAAAGGAGCAAATCTTGGACAGGGACCCAAATTGATGTGGTATCAACTGGTTTATTGGCTGAGAAATATAAAATCATAAATCTTCCCAATTTTTTAGATTGTTCAAGTTGCCGGGCACCAGTGCGGGGGAGGAATACGCATTATTCAAATCGATTTTCTCAGAAGATTATGAGTAATTGTGCAAGGGTGATCTAAACACACCCACCTGTATTTCAATTAGCATTCGAAGAGTGAAAGGACTTCGCTTTCTAATTACTTGTTGACATCATATCGCAAAATTTACGTTGACATTAATGTTTGATGGCTTCATTTCTCAGTTGGAAGACACTTTTTCGAAGAAGTTAAAATATGATGATTACTTCTGAAAGCACTCGATTCAATTGCTTAAAAAAATTGACAGTAATTCTTAATTTAAAAACGTTGCTGACAGTAGGGTACCAAGTTTAACTGAATCCAACTGAAGAAATTTAAGATATGCAATATTTACAAATGTATATAGAGAGAACTTTAAGCATACAATTTTAAGCATACAAATTTTGACAAATTTAAACATAGACTGGTTGAAATCTGTTTTAAAACTGGGTTTTCAACTTAAAAAAGTCAAAACTCCAGGTCTTCAGGAACAAATCGAAGCGTGGGTTGGTTAATCACTGTTTCAAAACCTCGTTTGATAAGGGTTTGGACTCTCAAAATTCCAGGACATTTCCAGGTTTACCCAGTACGTTTATTCCCTTTTTTCCAGGACGTAAAATAAAATGACCAATTGTAAATTATGAAAAAAAAATTTTTTGTTCAAATATAGCCCCAACTAAAGCTATCTGGTCACACGGTGTGTTTTTCAATTTTAAACAACTCCAACTATCGGAGTTTTTTTTCTATCGGTTCATCAGGGTTTCTAATAAATCATAATTTCCAGGATTAAACAAGAAATCCAGGACATTTCCAGGATTTCCAGCTCAGTAGACACCATGTTCATTAACAGAATTATTGTGAAAACTGCAAAAGGGATTTTCGTCGAACTAAATAGCAGTAATTAATTTTAAAAAGCTTCCTTTATTAGTTAAAGACTTCTTAGTTAGTCAAATAAGTTAAGTTGATGATTACTTCTAAACTATTAATATTCGACATCAAATTTAAACATTAATAATGATGGGGATAGAAATATCCATAATCGATGTCAAATACGTAAATATTATAACATGTTTTATTTATGTTACTTATCTTAAACGTATTCACTATTTTTGTTTAAAAAAACTCAAATATTCCATTTGAATTTTTTTAGAAAATTTAATACTGAGAAAACTACGCACTTTAAATATAATATAATCCTAAATGTTCTATACTAACATTACAAATGAAACATTGCAATAAAAATGGTCCACTTTTATGCAAACATTACACGTATTATTTTATTTCGTAACAAAAGTTAAAAATAGGATTAGTTTAATGTAAAATGTAAAATAAAACGATTCCACCTCTATACCAACATGGCATTTATTTAGGAATGACTATTCGTATTTGCAAGAAATAACAGATGTAATCTTAGTAAAGGGAATATTATTTGAATTTAAAAAATTCATTAAAAAAAATGTGTACATTATATTACGTTTTCTTTTCGTAAGGAACAAAATAAGGAAATAATAACCAACAAAAAGTAACAAGAAATGCATACCAACTACAAATACTTCCTTGAAATACAGATATTAATTTCATTCAAAAATAAAATTGACAGTAATTATAATTACAAAAGTTGTTGACAGTAAGGAACTTAGTTGAACCGAATTGAATAAATTAAACACATGTGATATACAGAGTAGTTATTGAGATAAAATACAAATATTAATTCCTTTAATAAAATTAACCAAATGTACAACGCAGAGTACTTATTGATTTGTGACAGCAAAATTTAAAAACATTTCTTTAATAAAATTAAAACAAAACGTATAACGCAGAGCACCTCTTAATTTGGTAACGAAAAATTTAAAAATATTACCTACTTAACATAGAAATATATATATATATATATAACGCAGAGTACATATTTATTGCGAACGAAAAATATAATTATTAGTAATGATGGTGCAACGTTCCAAAAGTGAAAAAAGTCACTAATTTTAATTCGCTTTATCTCGATATGTTTGATACTGAGAAATGTGGAGAAAACAACAAAAAACAAACACCAGTTTCGGTGTGTTTCAAATGTTTATTTCCAAGAGCATTCTAGGGGGGCAAACTTAAGGTAACCCTTGTCCCAACAATCATTATCATCTTTCCTGAAGGTTATCAAACTCAAAATCGCCTTACCTTTTTTCCTGTCAGGGTCTCTCAAAGTCAATGTTGATGGGTGAAAAATACCAGATGAAATGTTCGATCTGGTGGCGATTCAGGGGTACAGGCAGAGGTACAACAGGTAGTTCCCAAAGTGGCCCTCAGACAGAGCTGCTACCGCACTCTTCGAAGTTTCTCAATAAAGTGGTTACTAATGCCAGAAACACCTGAGTCTTATGGGGTTTGGAGTGGGTTAACCTTAGGAGGTACGATCACAATGGCTTTGGCATCCGGGACAGACACAATGGCGGTGTTGTTCCCCCTGAGGGGGGTGGGGGGGGGGGGGGTAGGAAGAGCAGCCCAAAACAGAGCTAATTTATCCAATCTCACTTCCAAAAAAGCACCCAAAAACAACTGTCAGACAGCGATAAGACATGCTATTTACAAAATAGCATATGGAAAACATCAGCGTGGTCTCCAGGAAGAATTATTTGATACATTTAAAGGATTAACTCTTCCTAGAAATGTTCAATTAAAACACGAGTGCTAAACAAGTTTGAATTGTTTTTTAAACTTGGAAAAAAGTTTTATTTTTAGCATTTTTAGCGGGTTTTTTTAAAAAAACTGTCCAATAATATTGAAATGCTTTCATTATTACCGATTTATTTTGCTTCTTAAATAAATCCAATCGTATAGAATTGTACATAAATTCTTGTATGCAAAAATAAAATATATTAAAGTACATAAAAATTGTATATAAAAGTATATTGAAATACTTTAGACTGTTATTATATGATTTACAAATGCTTTTAGCTTTCTAACAATTTTTAAGAAAATACTTAACATGTACTCTGTACTGTATATAAATTTTATACATTGTTTGTACTAAATGGTTTCCATTGTTAAAATAACACAACGAATTGGTTTCATTATTATCACTTTTTTAAAAATACGTTTGTCAGTTTTCAAATGTAAAAACTCATAAAATTATCTTCCAGCAAGTTCTTGATGATTTCCAAGAACTAAAATACTAGTAAAAACTACTTTTGTTCGAATATTATATTATTTTCAATTGTTTTTAGTTTTCTAACAATTAAAAAATACGTTAAATCCTTTTTTTGCATTATATTATTTTCAAGCTTTCTGAAAATTTAAAATAATACTTTTACATGGATATACATATATTTTTTTGTAACAAATCAATTCCTTTTTTTAATTAACAACGAATTGCTTTTATTATTCCCATATTATTTTTTTCAAATACGTTCATCAATTTTCAAATCTTAAAACTCATAAAAGTATCTTCCAGCAAACTTTGTATTAAATCGTTTTCAATTGTTTTTAGTTTTCCAACAATTAAAAGAAACGTAAATGTTTGTATTATATGATTTTCAATTGTTTTTGGCTTTTTAATTTTTTTTAAACAAATTTGTCTTTTGGCATATAATGTAATGATTTATTTGTTGCCGAATATCCACATTTTTAAAAATTAGCAATTCGGGAAGTTCCAAATTAAACGCAATTCAATAGAACATTGGTTTTTTTATTCATTATTTAATCTCTGAAATATGTTTGCAAACAAAACTTTTCCACGTTTCGAAATATTGTTTCCTGTGCGGAACAAACTTTAAAATGCAGGTATATTTTAACTTGAAATTCCACATATTTTAAATTCCTACAAAAAGATAGCATCATATGGATATACAGGAATATTTTTTTCCCCACAATTTAAGCCCAAATTTTGGAAATGCAAAACAAATTCAATATAGACACTGATTCTCTAGATTTTTAAAAAAAATGTGCTTTAATTATAACCCTACCGCAAATGTTTCTGAAATTGTAAATTATCAGCCTATGAACGCAATAATTGCAATTTAGACAATTTTTAACGCAATTTTAATTTCGTTAAAATATCTCTAACATTATTGTTGAATTGTGTTAACGTTAATTTTATAAGCCTCAGAGTGCAGTTTCAGTTCGCATATTTTGAGAGGTAATTGTTACAAAATTTTAATCTGATGAATTAGCCATCCAACACCACACTTGTTCACACCGGTTTTCAAAGGCTGAGAAATAAATCTGGTTAAAGGATAAACACGACAGGAAAAATTTAACAGTTGGAAATTTAAAATCAATTTAACGCAATCGTGTCGCAACTAATTGTGAGTTAACTGGCCACATAGGTGCAAAATTGTGGTTTCGATTTCAAATGAAAGCATAATTTCTAAATCAGGGTTAACTATAGCCATAAAAGCCAAATCAAACAAGAAAACTGCCTATGATTTCAATAAATCAGAGCACTTGTTTCGAACGGAGATTACAAACTGTACAAACACAAAAACAAATCCAAACAAAAAAAAACCATGGGCTACATATGTTTTATTCCGTGATGTGACCGAGTTAACCAGTTAACCATTAAAATTAAAATTTTTCACAACCACTTTTTTTTAAACAAAACAGGATACTGTCATAAATTTCCCAGAATCCCCAGAAATATCGTACGAATTTCACGTGACGTAAATAAGTATCCTATGTTACAGTTTTCCAAAATTTTTTAAAGTCAATATTTGTAATGTTGATTTATAAGGTTCGAATCCTTTAATTACGTTTTAATTTAAAAAATAAAGATGCACTCATATATTGCGTTTTGTTTTGGTGGAATGCATTCTATTTTAAAAATAAGTATTCTATATGACAGTCTTCATTTCAAAATAAATATGTAAATACATTTGAATTATATTTCCAATTTTTTCAAGGATTTAATATTTATAATGTTGGTAAATGGCTTGAATCATTTTAATTTTTGTTCGTTCATTTAATTAATTTCTCAATCATAAATAAAGATGCGCTCTTATACACGCTATTTGTTTTGTAAATTGTGTTTAAAAAAACTAATATTTGTAATGTCTAAATATTGGTGAAACACTTTCGATCGCATCTTTCATTTAAAAATAAATATTCTTTATGATATATTTCATTTAAAAATGAATATTCCATGTATTATTTTTCATTTAAAAATGAATATTCCATGCAATATTTTCATTTAAAAATAAATATTCCATGTAATATTTTCATTTATAAATAAATATGCACGTTCCTTAGTATTACATTTTTCTACATTTTTAAGGAAATAAAGATACATTACCATTTTTTCTTATTCAGATCTTTGTAATATTTTGCATGTTGGTGGAATCGTTTTTATTCCATTTTTTATTTAAAGATATTATATTATATTTGTAGTAAATTATATTATATTTAAAGTACGCAGTTTAGTCAGCATTAAATTTCTTTAAAAAAAATAAAGAAACTAAAATATAATGTTGGTAAAGGGGTCGGATTTTTTAAAATTTAACTCACTATATTTTTAGTCAAATAATTTAACTCTAAATAAATGTGTGCTTCACTTTTTTTGTTAAAAATAATTCAACTCAAAATAAATGTGTACTTCTCTTGTTTTCTGAATCATTTTTGGAAATCCGAAATGTCTCCTTATGACATCAATTCGCAAAAATTACCTAAAAATACGTCATATTTGGTACTTTTAGAGCCTTAATGGTAATCATTGACAGGTTTCGCTGTACTCAGAAGCTTTCGTTTGACAGAAATAAAAACTGAAAGTCCTAATTTTGTGCAGTGACACCACGCCCTTGTCTGTTACGAGCTCCAACTCAAGAACAGTTTATGAAACAGAAATCAAAAAGGCTAAGCTATGAATTTTATTACCAAATTATACGAGGAATGTGAGACTGGCGATGAATGCAAATTGAGGGCATCAGCAGACCCAATGCTCAACAGCGTTTGCTCCAGTAACCCTTTCAAGGCCTTCTTGTTGGGCTTCAGGGGCCTCTGGTCACCAGACTACCTGTTGCACACCTGAAGCCGTGGAAAAACACAGGCCTTTTTATCAATTCCGATGCAGTTTTCCGATTTGCGATCTCACATTCGACCTTTTTTTTAAGATATCCCCAGGCCTAACATCTGCATCTTTAGGTGCCAAAATCGATTGATTGAACAGTTCTGAGGCTGCATTTTGGGAGGTGGACATAATTTACAGTTGGCTTCGAAATTGCAGGTGTGTCTTTGGCCAATGCCAAGGCAGCAGAGCCACAGACTTCTTCAAGATCAATCCACTTAACAATATCCAAGTGATGATTTATGAACATCACACCCTCACGTTCTCCAAGAAAGCCACAGGTGTCAAGGGCACGGAATTTTCACCTTGTAATCAAGAAACTGCTGGAGACTGCCACCTGAAGCTGGGCGATCCTGCAATTGGTGCCCATCTCGATGCTCTTGTCTCCATAAATCTTGACACCGAAATTAAATTATGAACTTCACTGATTTTTCCAGGTTTTTTGGGGGAAAAATCCCTGACTTCATCAAAAATGTTTATAGAATGAAAATGGAAACGATTTGTCATGCAATGATATCTTTATTATTTGAAAAATCGAAAACGTTAAATACTTTTTTTTTTCAAATCAGATATTGCTTACATGGCAGATCCTTGGTGACAGTTGAGTACTGAGTTGAATTGAAAGTTGTCAACAAGTGCATCTTTGTAGAATAAATTTCTGGATAAAATCTGATCACAAATGTCATTAATTAAAGGAATGCCGAAGGCGAAAAGCTTTCATAAAATTAATCACAAACCGTGGATTTTGCCTCGTAATTAGCGACTGACGTTTTCAGAAATTTTCGAAATTTCCCTGACTTTTTCAGAATTTTTCGACGTTCCCCTGACTTTTTCAGAAATTCTCGAAATTCCCCTGACTTTTTCAGAAAGTTTCAAAATTTTCCTGACATTTTCAAAAAATTTCGACATTCCCCTGACTTTATCAGAAATTTTCGAAATTCCCCTGACTTTTTCAGAAATTTTCGTAATTCCCCTGACTTTTTCAGAAAGTTTCAAAATTTTCCTGACATTTTCAGAAAGTTTCAAAATTTTCCTGACATTTTCAAAAAATTTCGACATTCCCCTGACTTCTTCAGAAAGTTTCGAAATTCCCCTGACTTTTTCACCAAGTTTCGAAATTCCCCTGACTTCATCAGAAAGTTTCGAAATTCCCCTGACTTTTTCACCAATTTTCGACATCCCCCTGAGTGTTTCACAAATTTTCAAAATTCCCTGATTTTCCCAGGTTTTCCGTGATTCCCAGGTTCTGTGGGAACCCTGTTAAAACAAGACCTTCGTCAGAAATACCAATTCCAAACCAACATCAAGGACCAAGTAAGAACTCGTAGAGAAACCATCCAACTTCAAATTAGCTTTAGCAATAGTTAAAACTTCTTCGGACATCATCTAAAGATTGATCAAGAGACTAGTGCCCTCCTGTGCCTGATGAAAGACATTGACACTGTCATGCATTGCACATTTAGCTATTTAATTACCAGAAAATGCTTTCGTTTGATTATTTGCTTTGATCATTGGCTTGTTAGTGTCAGGATTTCCATTTTCAGTCAATGTCAGCAAATATTTATGCACAGTCAAGCTAGTTCTTAGTGGATCAAATCACTATGACAAATATAGGATGTCAGATGAGTCATCAAAACCAGAAACCTCCCATAAGTTTTTCGTTATACTTTATCTTGAATAACTGCAAGCACATTATGACAACCACCTGCAAATGATCCATAAATTAATAGACACCTCTATAAGTGAAATTTTGATGACTGTACGAAAAATGTGCCTGTCTTTCTTTGCTTTAGAAAAGCAAATGTTTCGTGCAAGGTTTAAGCACTTTCCATGACACGGTGGTTGTTAGGGGTCTAACGGGTGAAATACTTGAAACATAACACCTTGTCTACAGGATTCGGTAACGTAAATTCGACTGTTGATATTTCTTGAATTTTAGCATGCACGTTACACTCATGCCTCGCTTTACGGCCTACATAAGTTCCTGGAAAGTTGGCTGCAAAGCGAAATGCAGTATAACGAAACATGTTCAATTCAATTCAATGCATAGAAACGCTCCTAATTTAATCCAAAAATCAGGAGATCACTCAATTTGTTCAATTTGGCTAAAATGTGTAAATTTGAATTTCTATTAGATTTCAAACTAATTTTCCATTACAAATTTTTTTAAATTGAAAACTTAAAAGTTTTCAATGAAGCCTCACTTTACGGCCTAGACAAGTTCCCAGAAAGTATGTTGAAAAGTGAGATGCCGTATAACGAAACGTGCGTTTACATACAATCCTAAATCACGTAGGAATGTTCCAAATCTCATTAAAAAAAATTTAAAAATCACTAAGTTGTTGGCTAAAATGTGTAAATTCAAATTTTTATCAAATTTAATTTCAACCTAATTTTCCATTACATTGTTTTATGTATTGAATTGAATTGAACATGTGTCGTTATACCGCCACCGTGTCACGGAAAGTGCTTAATGGACAACATTTTTTGGAATAGTATGAAGTTTCGGATGAAGCCTCTGGCTTCTTTAAGCTCATACCACCTCACTTTACGGCCTAGATAAGTTCCCACTTACAAGAGCGAGATGCCGTATAACGAAACATGGGTTTACACATAATCATCCTAAATTACGTAGGAGTGTTCCAACTTGACCTGAGTGCTTCCATGCGCCTCAAAGACCCATGCACGTTCACGTGTTTGTGTCAAGAAATACATATATAAGGTTTCATTTTTGGCCGTATAGAGAAACAAGTCGTAAAATGAAACACGGAACACAAAACAAAAAGCCGTTAGTATAAAGAGCGGCTGTATAGCGAGGTATGAGTGCATTGGTTTAGTGAAAATCCAATGACCGGACCAACTTCCTACGCTAAAACCGATGCCGATATTGAAGAACCCGAAGGACGTGAGGACTCCCTAGTCGAAAGATGGTAGATGCGACCGCAATCGTGAGGCCAGAGGAATCTTAATGTTAGGAATGTTCTCTGGCAGAGCCTCCGTCAAAGCCTTGAGCCTGTTGCGAAGCTTCTGCGCGGCAATGCCCTTCTCCGCCAGCAGGAACAGGAAACCGAGGACGATGCCGAAGCCGAGCACTGAGAGGATGCTGGCCATCCCGAACAGCGAAATGCTGCTGAATGTCTGGGCAGCCAGGCTGCAATCGTAAGTGGGCGGCCACCACCTGTTCTTCAAGCGCTCCATCAAGCCGCTTTCGGACATCTTCAGCAGCCTGCAACAGGAGACAGGAAAGCGTCATTCAGGCACTGGACAATGCTCAAGACTTCAAGAAGTCTGAACGAACCAAGAAACATGCTGATCACCATGAGCATCTGATGTCTCTGGAATGGTGGTGCATGGAACATTTCGAAGCATTGGAGGGTTAAGTCCCACGATGGTCAGCGACCGCGAGAACTTGATCCAAGGACCAGCATTCAATTTTCAAGTAATATTTTTGAACCACGCATGGTTAGTGCTAGCATTTACAGAATTACTTCCCTGACTTTCCCTGACCAACTCGAGTGAATTTCCATGACTTTTTTTCAGGGTGACCACTGATTTCTGAAAACAAAGTTTCTTGCGTTTTCGAGGTTTTCCAGTGATATGCACTTATTTTCCAGGTTTTATGAAAATAGTTTAATGACTATTTTTAACGGATTAGAGGGTAACATTGAAACAATAAACCGCACGAAAGCTTGAGAATCATTTTAAAACAAAAATTTATTAAGAATTAAATAAAAAAATTATAAAAATTTATTAAGAATTATATTTAAAATTTATAAAAAATATATTAAGAATCATATTTATTAATAGATATGATAGCAAAATCATCAAATAAGTTATTTATTAATAACAAAATTATCAGTTTTTTTTTCAGTTCTAGTAATTTCCGGGCAATTGCATTTTTATTGTAAATTAACTGAAAAATATTAACGCAATATTCATAAAGAATTCCTAAGTAGGCAACATACAGCAACTTCCGTTGGAAGTGCCACTCAAAATTTATTGAATAATCATCAAAAGATTTCCCTGACTTTCCTAGAGCGCATAAACCATGCCGTGGCATAGAGATTATGGAATTAAAGATTGCTACATGTACTGCTGAATTGTGACCAATCTCCAGTACAGTACAGTGAAGTCCTTCAAAAAATTCTGTCAATCAACTTTTTTTCCAAATATGCCCTTGAAAGCCAATTTTGACAACTGCTGATAGTTTAAAAACTTTTTACCCAACTTAAAACAATCACTTAACAGTCATTAGCATCAAAAACACAATTTGCCGTGTTAATATCGTAATACGATTACAACGTATACTGGAAATGCATATTTCACACATCAACGTCAGTAAAATAAGGAAGCATGACTTAACTTCTAGGACTCTAAAATCTAAGTAGCAAAAAGCAGTCAGGACCGGCCATTGCAATATCCTATCGGCTAATTTCGGTAGAAAAACCAGGAAATGACTGGGCAAGATATCGATTTACGCAGGATTTTATTGCCGAGCAATTTCTACCAGTGATGCCATCTACCAGTCTCGCACGCAGCTACCGTATTTCTTCCCACATAAGCCGCATCCTGAAATTGGATCTTATAGTTTTCAGAAAAATTAAAATATTCATAGAATTGACTTTTTTACTTAGTTTACCATTGTATGTCAATTTTGTTTTCTTCAAGAAACATTGTAAAATTGCACGTAAAACCTTTTGAAACCTTTGATGGCATTTTTGGAGAAGTGCGCGTATAAGCCGCACTCCCCTTCTTCAGACGTTAACATTTAAGGGGGGGAAAAATGTGCGGCTTATACGCGAGCAAACACATTATTTTTAATTCAGATAATGCGGCATGAATTTTTTATTTTTTTTTAAATGCATACTACGTGTATGCATGGAATTGTTTTGCAAAAAGCATTCTAAACCCCTGACTGAGCTCCGTGCTAATACGGATGCTTATTATTGGTCTTTCTGTTTGCATGCGATTAGACG
>JAQIXS010002379.1:0-23223 GCA_034700785.1 Rossiulus vilnensis
TCGCATGCAGTACTTTTTTTACTGTGGGCGTGTTTTTGACGCATCTCACGTACTGCACTGGTGTGCGCCCTGCCTTACGCATCCGCGTTCGACCTTGTGAATTGTTTCGATCCCTGGTGCGATCAGGTGATCGCTCTGCTATTGGCACTTTTGCCTGACTAGATCACTTCGATCCAGCTTGCGACTAGGTATATGCCATTCGAAGGCACGTTTGGCTAGTGGGATCACTTTGATATAACTTCTGTGATCGGTCAATTGCCACTATAAGGCTTTCTTGTCCCAAAGGATCACTTCAATCCCTAGTGCGATCGTCAGCTCGCCCTTGGATCCATATGCAATCGGTTGATTGCCTCCTCGTAGGCCAACTTGGCCCCTTTCTTATTCCTTTCGATCCTTGGTGCGATCATCTGATCGCTTTTAGGTAACCGATTGGTCCCCACTTCGGTTCCTGAGATCTTCCCGGTAGGGAACATAAAAAGCAGCGATGTGACAGGCTGGAGCTCGCAATCAGAAGAGCTGCTTTTTCCATTTCATCTTCTCCTTTCATAGGTTTGCCTCGCTGCATGCTGGGTAAGTTTAACAGCTTACAGCGACCTCCCTCGCCACTCTGTTGCATCTGTTGACGTTCTTCTTTGCAACAGCACAACTCTGGCGAAACTTTGTTTCTATTGGCTTCTGTAGTGCTCCTAGGGCATCTGTAGCAGTAAAAATCTAATGTGAATCTGTATCATGACCACTAAGCTTCTTTTTAAATACACACAACCCCAGCAGCATTATTTATTGGCATAATGTTGGACCTATATATAAAGGGTTTATTCACATGACATTATATTTGTGCATTATATTCAGTTAATGTTGTGAGAATGTGCTGGACCTGCATGTGCATTTTTATTGGTAACATATTAAGTGTCAAAATGTGCTGACTAAAGTGGCAGTGTAGCACACTAATATCGGTGCAACATTGGCCCCTTTATTGCCAATTAGGATCCACTATTGGGTAAATATAAAAAGCTGCAGGGGAAATTTGCTAACAGACATAAATTTTACAAAGCATTGCATTGTGATGCAGAAATATTGTATTTGTTTCAGAGCCCTCACTGCTGGGGTTTTGTCCATCAGTCTACAACGAACAGAAGTTCCTAATTTCGACTCATATTTCTCCGGACTCCATCTTAACAACAATACGCATAACCCGTGGTTCGATGAATTTTGGCAAAAGGTGGGTTAATCGGCTATGCCAGTGTTAGGCAGTGTAGTGCAGGACAAAGGAAGGGAAGAAGAGAAGGGAATAGGTGGTGGTGGGGATGCTGTGAAGGAGGTAGTCCTTCAAACAAAAACTTGACCATGCAGGATGACTGTGTAGTGAAGGACTGAGGAAGGGAAGGGGTGCAGAGGAGGATGCTGGGAAGGAGGTAGTCCTTGAAACAAAAGGTGAGCATTCAGAATGCCAGTGTAAGGCCCGGTTCCCACTATGCTGAGCCCGCACATGTGTCGTGCGGTCAAATTGTAGTGGCTATACACTTTCTATGACACAGTTCACACCTAATCCGACTCAGCAAAACAGTCGAAACCGCACTTTGGCTGGAAGGTTTTGTCACTGCAAGCGAACGACAGTTCCCCGTTTATGGCCCCATGGCCATCCCATCGCACAGGAAAGTCTACTCGGATTTCACGAACCCTACTCAAATTTCACCTACAGGACCCTTCAGTGTGAACAGCGCCGACCAGCAGCGAAAATCAGCAACATTACTGACCCCGCATAGTGGGAACCCGGTCTTAGGCAGTGTAGTGCAGGAATAAGGAAGGGAAGGGAGAGGAGGGAAGGGTTGTAGGGACAGATCTTGGGATATTAGAGCTAGTCCCTGAAATAAAAGGTTAGCATGCAAAATACCTATGTTAGTCAGTGTAGTGCAGGACGGAGGAAAGGAAGGGGTGCAGAGGAGGATGCTGGGAAGGAGGTAGTCCTTGAAACAATAGGTGAGCATGCAGAATGCCAGTGTTAGGCAGTGTAGTGCAGGAAAAAGGAAGGGAAGGGATAGGAGGGAAGGGTAGTAGGGACAGATCTTGGGATATTAGAGGTAAACCTTGAAATAAAAGGTTAGCATGCAAAATAGTCAGTGTAGTGCAGGGCGGAGGAAAGGAAGTAATCCTTGAAACTAAAGGTGAGCATGCAGGATGCCAGTCTTAGGTAGTGTAGTGCAGGAATAAGGAAGGGAAGGAGTGCAGGAAAAGATGTTGGGATGGAGGTAGAGCTTGAAATAAAAGGTGAGCTTGCACGATGCTTGTGTTAGGCTGTGTAGTGCAGGACTGAGGAAGGAAAGGCATGCAGGGGAGTAAGGCCAACCCCAGCTCCAGAAGAGCACCTTAGGTACTGAGGGCAGGAAGAGCTGCAGGAGTCAATTACATTAGAGAGAAGACGAGCCACTCAAAAAGATTTCAGAGGCGTGCAACAGATGGGTGACATGAAGTGGGAGTGTAGATTTAAGGATGGGATATGAGACCTTAGTACATTTGGAAGCATGTTAGACTGGCTGCTGTTTTCTATTTTAGGTGTTTGCATGTGAGGGCTCTTCTTGCCTGGAAGATCACTACACCCTGCATTACTACCGATTTCCAGAGGGAGGAGATGATGTGTACCGCATCGTCCAAGCTGTTTTTCACATGGGTCGTGCACTCGAAAACGTGCGAGGCAGGAATTGTCCTGGTAAATCATTGGAGGGTCGAGCAAACTGCCCTTTCAACTAACCCATAATTAATCCAACTTGTATTTTAGGGAGCATCTCTGGATTGTGCGAGCGAATGACAAGTGCCGGTGGTTGGAGGGCAGAAGTGCCTGATGCCATCAGGGAGGTTCAGATGATGAAGGAAGAGAACGGCAACATGACTGGATCCAAACTGGATATTTACAGTTTTGGGAGGGTGGGAAACGATGACTTTACCTTCATCAAGGTATCACACAGTAATGTCATGGTCTTCGTAAACATTAAATACTATGGTCAACTTAGTAACCTACTTTATTGGATATAAAAGAATTTACAACATCTATTAACAACACCTATTAGAACACTACATGTCTGCTGGCATTCACGCGGTTCTACTTTTTAAAGACATTCTCCAGTGAAAATGTGATAAATATATTAATTAGTGGTCTGAATTTTTCTTGTTATAGGTTGGTCAGTTTTCCAATGATCAGCTGACCTTCGAGTCTGCCAACGAAGAGCTTCTGCCAATCGCTGCAGTTCATTCAGAGTGGCTATCCAGTAGCAAGGACATTCATAGTTTTGATGCTCAGATGTCGAAGCAAAAAGAGGTAGGCAGAGATTATAACCTTCAAACTATCCAGAATTTCATCTGTCTTTATAAAATGTAGGAGAAACTGGAATTTTGTAATGCTAGTACACTGATGAAATAAGGAACGTTACAATGGGCGCCATTTTGTCTTTCAAGGTGCAGCTATCTTTACATCAAAGCGATTTTCGAGTCCTGCTGCTGCTACCCATTCATGAGCGTGGCCGCAACATCTTCCGCTGTGGTGTTCTGGGCCCCACCGACCACCTCCGTGAGGCATTGGCTTTCAGTATAGCTCTCGAATCATCACAAAGGGATGATATGAATTACACGCTAGGAGGTGTTGTGGTTGATTACTGTCGGGAAGTTACGCGAGCCAGAGAGAAACTCTTTGACCTACTGGCCAATGAGCAAACTGGTTATTCTGTGGTTGCTGTGATTGCCCTAGATAATCACATTGCAGAAGTCTCTGCCCAAGCTCTGACCGGCTCTGGTGTGGCAACCCTCTCATTGGCTTTGCCCCATTCAAGTTGGCTGTCGCAAGTTCGCATCTTACTTTTAGTTGACTATTAACTAATACATTTGTTTTGCCGATTAATACTAATGCAAATATTCTTTTTTTCTTTTTGTTTCCAAGACATCGGACTTTCTTCACCTGGACATCACCGCCTACGACCGAATTACTGCCACCATTGACCTCCTGCTGCACTTCCGCTTAAACCATGTGGCTGTTGTCATTTCTGATGATCACCGCAGCGATGAACTAAGGCAAAACTTCAGCCGAATTGCCACAGACCACAACATTTGCATCTCGGGCGAGTTCCTGGTGGCCGAAGTCAGCTTGACCGATGCCGAGGCCATGAGGTTCCTACAAAATCTCCGCCGCAAATCTGGCTCAGGGGTCATCGTGATGTTGACTGCAATGCCGGATGTCCTGCGGTCGCTCTTGGAGGCAGCCGAATTCACGGTGTCATCTGAAAAGCTCATTTTTGTCCTGGTCGGTGAGCCTCCGGCTGACATCTGGGGCGATGTAACGTCGCACGTGCTCGCACTGACCGCCGACTACGATGAGGATCCCGGTTTTGGTGACCACTGGTCAGCACTCAGTCCGTTCAACGATCCATGGCCAAAGAGAGGTTGGATTGAAGAACTATGGATGCAGCGGTTCAACTGCCAAATTTCGTTAGACGGAACCCGGTTTCCAGCCTGTCGTGGGGATGAGCGGTTGACTGACCAAGGGTTGCCCTTTTCTGCTGGTCGCATTGGAAGAGCCGTGAAAGCCATCACTACCTCTCTGGCCAGTACTATCAAGATTTACTGTGATACGGTATCTAGATCAGACTCATGAGATTGACACTGCGAATTTCTTAATCAAAAAGTAATATGAAAACCATTCTTTTAGGCCCTGTTAACGTCACTGGAAGATTGTGTAACAGGAAGTAGAGCCCACTTTCTCCAAGAACTCAATAAGACTTGGAATGCAAAGTTCTCAGGGCGTTTGGCTATTTTAAAATACCAAAGACAAAATGAAAGCAGAAGACAGCACTTCCAAAAAGTGATTTTCATTGCATTTAACCCTTCATTAGTCCATTAGGTCCTGGTTCGTGCAACCATCACTACATGAAAATTTCATTCGCAGGTCGGTATGTGGTCAGCTGGTCACCTGATCATGGCTTCAGACGACAAGTCCTTGTACAGCAACTTGCCCAAGTCCCGTTGCTTCGGCTGGTCAACTTCCTCGGCGGTCTTCGACTTTTCGCCTGCTTTTTCAGCTACCGCCAACTTCCGGTCGATCTGGGGCCTCATTGCCACTGCCCTGTCCAGTCTGGGCATTCTGTTGGTCATGTTCCGCATGGTCTACTCGATGCTGTCCTCCACATCGACATGCCCTTCACCCATCGGTCACCTGTTGCTGACCGGGGTCCTTTTCCTCTACGCTCTCAACTTTGCCTTCATCTTCGCACCTAGCGCTACGGTGTGCGGTGTACGGCGCTTTGGACTGGGTATGTCCTATGCAGTCATATTCTCTGCAAAACTGGTCCGAATGGTTATTGCTTGGCGTCTCTCCCACTCATCATCTTCCAGCCATGCCCTCCTCGACCCTAAGCCTGTTCTGTCACGCTCCAGCCTGCCACTGCTGCCCACTCTGTTGCTCCTCCTCGTCCAGCTGGGACTTTCCACTGCCTGGCTGCTCTTCAGCCCACCTCGCGTTGTTGCTGACCGCTGCTTTCCAGTGGCCAACTTCGAGGAGGAACTGGTGGTTTCCACGGCCTATGCCATGCTTCTGTTGGCTCTCACTCTCTTCTTCGGAGTCCTCGGCTGGGGCGGTCCTTCGGACACCCGCTGGACACTGCTCTCCTCGTCGCTCGTGGCCGCGTCTTGGATCTCCTGGTCAGTGGTGGTCACTCAGGCACCTCGCTCATACCGCGACCCTGCTACGGTCGGTGCCAACCTCCTTTCGGCCACCATTGTACTTGTCCTCCTCTTCGCCCGCAACATAGAGGGCTCTTCAGACGCCCGATCGCCCCCAGAATCCACATGCGGCTCTTCCGCCTACGCAGCGCCTTCTACCTACTCGTCCATGGCCAGCAGCGCCATTGTGGCAGCCGGCCGGGAAAGAACGTTTTCTGGTAGGAATGCAGGCAACTCATTTTAAGGTTTTAAGAAATCGGGGTTCACTGAGTGGCGTGTTCGAAAGTGATGCCATTTTGTTGTAGGGAATTAGCGGGCAAAGTGCATCACTAGGCGTCATCCGCAATGCCGGAACCACCTAGTTAGCCACGCCTGGGACCAGGAGTCTAGCAACCCGCTGAAGGTGTACTGGACCCACCTCCCTCTCCCCCACCAGAAATATGTCCAACTATTGGTCAAAGCATGGACCGCTGAACTTTACTACTAAAACCAAATTCTCAAACAATAGAATGTATGGGGTATATTGTCATGGCGTATATTGAAAGCATGGCTTTATTTCATGCAAAATGTCTTGGAATTTTCATAATTTGAGACCCCCTTCACCCCTCTTGTCCGCCATTGTTCATTTTTTGATTACTTCCTCCCCCTCGCATATCTGGTCCGAATCGGGAAAACGCTTTCATGTTGAACAAAATGCATAGTATTTATTTAAATTTATTTATAAGCATCGGATCGAGATTGATGCATACTAAGTCAGCAGAAAACTAGACATTTTTTTGAGATTGGTTTTGAAGTATGAAAAAAACTGTACATTTCAAAAATGTAGATTCCTAAGGGTATGGCAAAAGCTGTAGCTTTTGTAGGTCTAGACTACAGAAAAAACTGTAGATTTCTAAAGAAATGGAAAAAACTGTAGATTTCTAAAGAAATGGAAAAAACTGTAGATTTCTAAAGAAATGGAAAAAAAACTGTAGATTTTGTAGCTTGTAGACTGTAGAAAAAAACTGTAGATTTTGTAGCTTGTAGACTGTAGAAAAAACTGTAGATTTTGTAGCTTGTAGAAAAAACTGTAGATTTTGTAGCTTGTAGACTGTAGAAAAAACTGTAGATTTTGTAGCTTGTAGACTGTAGAAAAAACTGTAGATTTTGTAGACTGTAGAAAAAACTGTAGATTTTGTAGACTGTAGAAAAAAGTGTCGACTCCTAAAGGTATTGGAAAAAACTATAGCTTTCTAAAGGTATGAAAAAACATATAGATTTTGTAGACTGTAGAATGTAGAAAAAACTGTAAATTTCTAAAGGTATGGAAAAACTGTAGATTTCTAAAGGTATGGAAAAAACTAGATTTCTAAAGGTATGGAAAAAATAATTTTTTCATACATTTTAGGAGAATTTGGAGAAACCCAATACTCTGAATCCAGTTTTTCGAATTTTCAAAATATAGCCCCACATTCTGACCTTTGGATCCCAAAAGTGGACCGTCCGATACCCAACGTCGTTTCCCCCTATTCTTTTGTGGTGCCAACTTCTTCTTTCTTTTGGTCAGCAGTGCAGACCGAGTTATCTTTTGGAGTGCCTCACGTGTTGTTTTTGTTGTTTGTTTTCAGGTGTTTCCATCCGCACTCGAGTGACACCCTTAGGGGCGCCACCCTCGGGTGAGCCGAGGTCAATGCCGAGGAGGGCCAGAGATCAAGTCCAGGCCACTGACCTCTACCCGCTGGACGTCTATGACGTCAGGAAGGCGCAATACTCGAGCCTGGCTAGCGGAGGTAAGCCAATCTATGTCTTATCAGAACTGACTTCTGTAACCAGGAAAGACCAGTTCTGAAAAGTTTTTAGTAAGATTTAAAACAGTTATTCGCAAAATTAAGAAACGGCAGCTCTAACAAGGTGAGATAAAGAAAAAAATAAAACGAGAGTTCCCACAAGCCGGTGTAACGAGGAAGACTGCAGTTCTGAACACTATTTCGATGAAAAACAGTTCTGAAAACTGTATGTTTACGATAAAACACAGCAGGTTTGAAAACTGTATATTGTGAGGAAAAACAGCTCTTCTGAAGACTATTCCGATGCAAAACAGCAGTTCTAAATGCTGCATATTTACGATAAAAACAGCAGTTCTGAGATTTCAGAACTACGTTATAACGATGAAAAACAGCAGTTCTGAAATTTGAAAACTGTCTATTACGATAAAAAAACAGCAGTTCTGAAAATTGTTTATTATGATTAAAAATATCAGGTTTGAAAACTGTATATTATGAGGAAAAACAGCTCTTCTGAAGACTATTCCGATGCAAAACAGCAGTTCTGAATGCTGCATAATTTACGATAAAAACAGCAGTTCTGAGTTTTGAGAACTACGTTATTACGATGAAAAGCAGCAGTTCTGAAATTTCAAAACTGTCCATTACGATAAAACACAGCAGTACTGGAAGTTGTCTATTACGATGAAAAGCAGCAGTTCTGAAATTTGAAAACTGTCCATTACGATGAAAAACAGCAGTTCTGAAAATTGTCTATTACGATGAAAAACAAATTCTGAAAACTTTATTATGCCAGTTTTAACAAGACGAAATAAAGAAACAAATGCAGCAGTTCTGAAAACTGCCCATTACGATGAAAAACATCAGTTCTGAAATTTGAAAACTGTATAACGATAAAAAACAGCAGTTCTGGAAATTGTCTATTGCGATGAAAAACAGAAATTCTGAAACCTTTATTACGCCAGTTTTAACAAGACGAAATGAAGAAACAAATGCAGCAGTTCTGAAAATTGAAAACTGTCTATTACGATAAAAACAGCAGTTCTGAAAATTGAAAGCTGTATTACGATAAAAAAACAGCAGTTCTGAAAATTGTCTATTACGATGAAAAACAGAAGTTCTGAAATTTGAAAACTGTCTATTACGATGAAAAACAGAAATTCTGAAAACTTTATTACGCCAGTTTTAACAAGACGAAATAAAGAAACAAATACAGCAGTTCTGAAAACGTCTATTACGAGAAAAACACAAATCTTCACAAAACGTCAATTGAAGTGCAATTAAAGTGGAAAACTTCAGTTCTAACAAGATGAGAAACAAGTTCTGAAAACGTCTGGCAGTCTGAATTATTCATTATAAAATAAATCGACTACCACAATTGATGTTGGAAGCATGTAGCGGTAGTTCGAACAAGATGTGATAAAGAGAAAACCAGTTCTGAAACTGCTATTCATCATAAACTATACCTATTAAAAAAAGTTCAGTTTTATTGGTAGAACTGACAGTAGAATATCGTATGAGCCTGCATGTTTAAAGGTGCAATGAACCACACACGTTTGAAATTGTTTAAATTGTCCACTTCCGGTGCACCTACATGTCCTATTCCATTTTGTAGGTCGCCCCAAAGTCATGTCAACCCGGAAGACGGACGACTACTTTTGATTTTCACCGTTGGAGACAACGCAACGAACGCCACCTGGTTTGTGCTGTCGGAGAGTTGTCACTGAGAGCACGCAGCTCACAGGTGGATGGACCTATTCATCGATCTGGGGAAGTGGCGCCCGCAGTTCCAACCTGTATCGAGTTGGGCGGAAAATCTGAGATTACTGCCGATGGTTACTATCGCTCTCACCTCTCCGAGAGTTAATGTCGCGATTTTCCTCTCCGGTCATTGTCACGAGTGAGAAATTCTGAGATTACTCTAGATGGATACTATCGCTCTCACATTTCTGAGTTAATGGCGCGATCGAACCATCGAGAGTAATCTCGAGACATTATTCTCGTTGGTTACTCTCACTCTCACCTCTCCAAGAGGTAATGTCGCGATTTCACTCTCTGCTTGCAATGTCAGGAAAGAAAAGTGCTATCGAGTGGGTGTGCCATCTTACACTATTCTCGCTGTCACCTCTCTGAGAGTTAATGTTTCGATCTTACTCTCCGCGTATACTGTCACCAGAGAAAAACTATCGAGAAGACGGAGCATCCGAGTACTTTCAAAGGTCGTTAACGCTCTCACCTCGCGGGTGAACCATCAAAGATTACTCTCGATGACCACCTTCGCTCTCATTTCTGAGAGTTAATGTCGCGATTTCACTAGTCCTTCATTGTCTCGAGCGAAGAAGCATCTACTGGGCAGTCCAAACGGGATTACTCTCACCTCTCTGAGAGCTATTCAGCGAGAGTTAAATGTCACGATTTCACTCTCCGCTCAATGTATCGAGAGAAAACACAGCGTGGGCAGACCAAACGGGATTGCTCTCACCTCTCTGAGATTACTCTCGATGGCCACCATCGCTCTCGCGAGGTAACGTCGCGATAATGTCATTATTTTTAAAAAAAAAAACAATTCATAAACAGAACGAAGAAAAAAAGTGTTATGTACTAAAATAAAATGTTTATTCCTTCGTTGATTCACCCGTTTTGCTGTCATCATTATCATTCCAAAAGTCATCATTAGCATTCCAAAAGCCATTCTAATCATTCCTGCATTTGGATTTATTGGGGGATGGAAGAGGAGGCTAGCAGCGCCGATGCGGGTTCGATTTCTGAGCTCGTTAAAAAGAGCGAAACCCCGGACCGGAAGTGGGCATTGTGTGGCGGCCGGAAGCGCTATCGAGGGAGGATCCTCCCGATAACAATGGTCCAGGGGGGAGGACCGGCATTCCGCTCTCATGACTGACCACTCGGAGGACACGGTGCGAAACCAAACTTTCCCCTCTCTGGGTCCACTCTCACAAAAAACCCAGCATTGGGTTTGACGAGGACGTCCATCGAGGAGTTCCTCTGATTCCTCCGAATCCGACACCAGACACCAGCTGATTTGATCAAGTGACGTCATACGGATATTCACCATCAACGTGATCTGGTCGACCATTGGTCAGCCGCTGGTTTGGGTAAGCATTGGGTGATTCGGACATCTGCTACAAGTTCTGGAATTTGTGATTGGAAGTGAAGCCTCTCGGAAATTTGCCACAAACTGGAGATGGACATCCATTGGTCAGACCCGTCATTCGGATATTTGTCGTGAACTGGATTTGGACTTCCATTGGTCAAGCACTGATTTCGTCCAGGCGGAATCCAAAAGACATCGTTCCAACACCTCCCACAAACTGGATTTGGACATTGATAGGTAAGACCCTTATGGTCAGACAGTGATTTTGTCAAGATAGTCCCGAACAGACATCATTCCTGACACTTTCCACAAACTGCATTTGGACGTCTGGTCAGCCACTGACTTCTTCAAGGCTGACCAAATAAACATCTTTCTGACAAAAGGATTTTGAAATCTGGAACATCATTTTGACTCCCATCAAACTGGACTTGGACACCACACTGTCCGTCAAGAGTCTGGGCTTAGACACAGCCCATGGTGACCTGTAGCGGGTTAGAACATTGTTCAGAGCAGCCATGAATGCCATCGGACATCGGCGCCAGACGCCCAGAGTCTGAGCAGCCATGCAGAGGCAGACACTGTTCCCCCCTCTGATCATCCGGACAGTGGTCAGCAGCAGCACCAGGAGTCCTCCGCTGGAGCTACTTCCGCCTCTCATCCGCTCCTCGCCCACATCCGGTTCTGAGGCACCTCGCTTCCTGAACGAGGGCTGGACCATCGCCCTGGTCACGCTGACCAGCGTGCGCCTCCTCCTACTGCTCTGTCTGTGGGCCTATCTCACCCGCAGGACACTGTCCGCCCGAGTTCCTCTCAGGCGCGTCTGGCTGGCCCAGTCGCTGCTGGCCTCGCTCACTGCCTCCCACGCTGTCCTCTTCGCCTTCGTCGTCCAGCCAACGGTCACTTCCTGCGCCATCATCCGCATCGGTCTGGGGATGTCCTACGCTGCCCCCTTCGCCATCTTGATGCTCAAGCTCTTGCTCATCACTGCCAACCACAAAGGTAACACAATTGGACAATGAAAATGACATGATGGTCATCCCATTAACGTTATTTTGACATCCCAAATTGGATTTTATTTTGACATCCTATTTTGTAAGCTGTTTTGATTTCCCAATTTGGTTACCATTTTGATTTCCCAATTTGGTTACCATTTTGATTTCCCAATTCGGATGCCATCTTGATAGTCCAATTTGGATGCCATCTTGATAGTCCAATTTGGATATTATTTTGTCACCCTCGATTGGATATTATTTTGACATTCCAATTGGATAATGTTTTGACGGTCCAATTTGGATGTTATCGTAATATCTTATTTAGGACGTTATTAGAACATCCCAATTTGAGTGCTAGCTTCACATCCTAATCTGGATGTTATTCTAATATCCTAGTTTGTGTATTATTTTGAAATCCTAGATTAGGTGTTGTTTGGACATCCCAATTTGGAGGTTATTTTGACACCCCAATTGGATATTTTTCTGGCATCCAAATTTATGTATTATTTTAACATTCCAATTTAGATGTTATTTTCACAGCATAATTGGGATGTTCGTTTTGACATCCCAATTTGGATAGTGTTTTGTCATCCTGATTTGCATATCGCCCATCCCAAATTGCCAAATTATTCAGTTCTCTATAAATCTTCACTAATTGTATAGGCAGTGAAATGGATTCTTTCGTAAATTGGATATTATTTTGACATTCCAATTTGGATCCCATTTTGACAGTCCAATTTAGATATTTTGGCAACCCAGGTTTGATTATTTTGCAATCCTCGATTGGATATTATTTTGACATTCCAATTCGGATGTCGTTTTCATGTCCTAATTTGGATGATATTTCGACGTTCCAATTTGGATGGTATTTTGACATCCCAATGTGCGTATTATCTTGACGGTCCAGTTCGGATGTCGTTGTAACATCCTAATTGGGATGTTATTTTGATATCCCAATTGACCTTTAAGCTCTTTCAGAAAGTCTTGAACCCTTTGATTTCTGGATGTCCAATGTCTTCTTCCAATCCGCAGGAGGTCATTGTGTCGTTTTGTGTCCTCCCCCAGGTTACATCATCCCCACCTTCTGCCAGGTCCTTTTGCTGCTTTCGCTGATCTGCATCCAGATGGCGCTGAGCGTCCAGTGGCTCACCCTGGTGCCGTCCACACCAACTTCCGGAAGAAGAAACTCCTGCGGCCCCAGGTGAGTGCAAGGCCCCCTACTTTGGCACTACTTGGACCTTGGGGAATTTTATCCAAAAATCTACCTTTTCAGTATTTTCGACTGGTTGCCACACCTGTCCTACATCAATGTCTTGCTGGTTGCTGGCACGTTGCTGGCAGCGGTCAACCACCACATCAAGAGCAACCAGAGGGAGGCCATGTTTTTGGGCATTTCCTTTGGCCTCAACATCCCTGTGTGGATCGTGTGGGCCACCACTTCCGCCCTCTTGCGCCACAAGCCCAACATGGAGGACAAGTGCCTGGCCTTCGGGCTCTGGACGAGCACCTCGCTCATCCTCTTCGTCATGTTCCTGCCAAAGGTAGGATGTCTGACCAATCAAGTCATCATGTATTTTCGAAAAATCAGATCACAGACGGTGTTGTTGAAAATGTAACTTCTCTGACATTTTGAATATGAAACGTTCAACTTCCCTGGCATTTCCAGTTTTGTTTCTGAACAAATTTCCCTGACCTTTAAAATGTTGAAATATGACATGTATGTCGTATATTTAAAAATGTAACATTCCGAACATTTTGAAAATATTATGTTCTACTTCCCTGGCATTTCTAGTTGTTCTTTTCTGAACAAACTTCCATGACCTTTAAAATGTTGAAATATGACATGTGACATGCATGTCGTATATTTAAAAATGTTGCATTCTGAACATTTTGAAAATGAAATGTTCAACTTCCCTGGCATTTCCAGTTTCGTTTCTGAACAAATTTCCCTGACCTTTAAAATGTTGAAATATGACATGTGACATTCCGAACATTTTGAAAATGAAATGTTCAACCTCCCAGCCATTTTCAGTTTTCTTTCAGAACAAATTTCCCTGACTTTTCAAAATGCCAAAATGTGACGTGTGACATGCATGTCGTATATTTAAAGATTTAACATTCCGAACATTTCGAAAATAATATGTTCAACTTCACTGGCATTTCTAGTTGTGTTTTTCTGAACAAACTTCCCTGACCTTTGAAAATGCTGAAATATGACATAGTCCCGGATGTACCTTAATTTTCTTGCATCGCCCGCAGAGCCGCCAGCTGGTGGCCATCGGCGAGAGCGGCCTATACACGGAGGACGCCCCCGTGGTCAAGCCCATCAGCGAACTGACCGTCCACAAGCTTTACTACCCGGTGTATCCCGAGCGAAGGACTTCGGTCAGCGCAGAAACGACCGGACGCTCCAGCGTCATTGACGACAGTGGCTCTGATATCCTCAGTCGCGAAGGTTAGTAACCCCGATCAGATCAGGGTCCTTAGTTTGGACTTCCTCAAGCATTTTTAAGTGTTTCCCAGGGTGATGTTCATGGTTGCTGCTCTCGTACTTCCTCGTGGTCCCGTTGGTGGGCACTCAGTGTTTTATTCTTTCAGAAAGTCCAACAAGGGTTCATGCTAAAATGTTCAAATTCAATTCCCTGACTTTCCATGACCAAGCAATTTTATTCTTTCACGAAGTTCAACAGGGGTTCATGCTGAAATTTTCAAATTCACTTCCCTGACTTTCCCTGACCAACCAATTGTATTCTTTCAGAAAGTCCAACAGGGGTTCATGCTAAAATATTCAAATTCACTTCCCTGACTTTCCCTGACCAACCAATTGTATTCTTTCAAAAAGCCCAACAGGGGTTCATGCTGAAATTTTCAAATTCACTTCCCTGACTTTCCCCTGACCAGCCGAGCAAATTTCCCTGGCTTTTTGGAAAGAAATTCTGTTGCACAAACAAACACACAATCCTAGACAGGAATTTAATCTTGAAATTCAGTGGATTTTCAAGCAACTACGTAATTTTCCCTGACTTTCCAGACCCGCATGAACCCTGTCCAAAACGCAGTCGTTCAAAATCCGATCATGTTATAATTGCCGTTTAACTGCAGTAATTTTAAGTGTTATGAACTGTGTACCAAGCACTAAAAACTGACCTTAATTAATTAATTACATATCAGCAAAAAACCAGAGACACACTCTGGGTTCGGGAAAGAGCGTTGAACCGGACGCCATGTTGCCAAAATTTCCCTAAACCGTGTCGGGAATGACGGATGCTGGTTTCGAAACCGGAAGTGACGTCATTTCTACAAGTTAACTCAAGTTCTGAGCATTCTGAGATAGAGAAGGGAATCCAGCTCCAGCATCAGTATCGCGTAGCCTGGTTGACACTAGCGCCATCTATGTTGCATTTTGCACAACTGCGGTGAAAACTCACGGAACGAAGGGTGCCAAACCATAAGGCATCAAGTGACACCATTTCCCCAGGTTGAATGAAGTTCTAAAGGTCTGAGATAGAGCAGGGGATTCACAACCAGTATCGCGTAGCCTGGTTGACACTAGCGCCATCTATGTTACATTTTGCGCAACTGCGGTGAAAACTCTCGGAACGAAGGGTGCCAAACCATAACGTATCAAGTGACACCATTTCCTCAGGTTAAATCAAGTTCTAAAAGTTCTGAGGTGAAGGAAAAGGAAATCCAGTGCCGCATACTGGATAGTATCGTAGCTGGTTTCATCAGTATCGCGTAGCCTAGTTGACACTAACGCCATCTATGTTGCATTTTGCACAACTCTTGCAAAACGGAATGAACTGTGCCAAGCCATAACGTGTCAAGTGCCGAGCATCAACTTTTCAGACGACGGCAGACGTGGGTTTATGCAATTTGATTGCGTAGGGCACTTACGACCTTGTGGTTTGACACCGTCTAAAGACAATATTGCATTTATGTTCTTGCTGTTCTTTGCAGAGATGCCCAGCATCCCACGGGTGAATGCCCATTGGTACCCTCCTCTCCGGGAGCCCATTGGTCAAGGGCCTTCACGTCCCCGGGGCGCCCCCTACCCCAACCGGATGAGCCGCCCCTACTATTACCCAGCAGCCCCTTCGCCCACCGTGCGCTTCGACGACGCCGTGACCAACGTCCACCGCGTGCGCGTGACCAGCGGTCAAAGCCGCTGCTTGACCCCTCCGTCCGAAGAGGGCAGCACCACTCCCAGCGTCCAAGAGTCCGAACGCCTGTCCAACAACGACGACAGTGACCTGGACATGAGCAACTTCCGGGAGAGGAACGTGGACGGCGTGTCCTACACGCAGGTCAGCCGCCAGCAGCCCATGTACTGACCACTGACCATCCTCAGTGACCTCCTGCCCAATTGGGCAAACCGTATTCATGACATTTTTGCTCTAGGCTTGTATTTAGGCTAATCAGACCTACCCCCTTCCTAAAAAATCAGAAATACTGATGGATTGAACTGATTAAAAAATGGATTTATCGTTTAAGTGATGAATGGATCATTAATCGTCCAAACCTGAAGCAGGACTGACACGATCAGTTCTAAATGACATTGCAATATTGATGACGTTACCGACAGCCATTATTGTGCACGATCATGTTACATTGCCATCATTACTGGCAAGCATTCCATTTCGGTTTATATTTAGTAATGCCATTCTCAGGTGATGACATTAGTAGTGATGGTGTAGGGTCTGCTGTAAAATGTGACTGATATGGTCGGTGGCTGCACTCTAAAGCAGAACTTGCACGATCATTACTAATGATATCATTACCACCAACCATGACTTGTCATGCTAAATTCTAATCGTTACTGGCAAGTATTTTAGTTCAGTTCACCTTACACGATCATTACTCATGATATCATTTCTCATGACGTCACCAGCAATCACACTGGCCGTGCTACATTCTAATCGTTACTGGCAAGCATTTTATTTCAGTTCACATTACACGATCATTACTCATGATATCCTTACCAACAATGCTTAATTCTAATCATTACTGGTAAACATTTTATTTCAGTTCATCTTACACGATCATTACTCACGATATCATTACCAGCAACCATTACTTGTCATGCTAAACTCCAATCATTATTGGCACGCATTTTAGTTCAGTTCACCTTACACGATCATTGCTCATGATATCATTACTTGTCATGCTAAACTCATATCATTACTGGCAATCGGTTTATTTCAGTTCACCTTACACGATCATTAGGAATGTCATTACCTAATGTATGCCAACACGTGCCCTTGTTTTGGAATAATTTATCCCTAGGGCATTGTGTGTTCCAAGTGGGATTCATTGCAGTGTCCATCCCGATGCCCTGACCATTAGACGGAGGAGCCGGAAGTGTCTGCCGCATCCTCTTCCGCCTCCTGCAGGCTGACCACCGGATTGGTGGGGTCGTGGAACTCGCTTAGGACCTTGAGGGAGAAATCCACGCTGGGGTAGCCCTGGGTCAGCTGGCTCATGGAGATGACGTCCACGTTGGGGTCCACGTACTCCGCCAGGTTGGTCAGGTTGATCCCTCCGCTGACCTCCACCACGATCCTGGGGTACTTCTCCTTGATCACCTTCGCCACCGAAGCGGCAGCCTGGATCAGAGAGCGAGGCACGACTCCAGTTAGAAACATTTGGGGGGAAATTAACCAAACCTTTGAAAAATTTAAGAAATGCATGTTTCTGCGAGAGAGTGCTCTCGGAGAGTTGCTCTCGCGAGTCGCCGAGAGCACGGCGGGAAGTGCCGCTCGAAACGAGAGTACCGAGAGTGCTGTTGGAGAGGTGCTCCCTCGAGTCCCTGAGAGCGCGTGCCAACAGCAGGTCTATCCACCCGAGAGGTGCCAGCGAGAGCAACTCTCTCGCGTGTGTTATCGGAGAGTTGCTATCTGCGAGCATGCATGCAGTTTTTCGGAAGTGATCTCAAAATGCGAGTAATAAGTGCTGTCGGGCGTCACTGAGAGCTCGCAGCTCTCGAGTGGACCGACCTGCTCTTGGCTCTTGGGCTGTGACTCTCCCTGTAAATAATGAGAATACTATCGGAGAGTTGCTAGCATGCTCCACAAATGCTTTCACGAGTGCGATCGTAGAGAGCTGCTATTCTTGGCTCTCGGAAAGCTGCTCTCTCAGTTCCAACCTTTTTCGAAAAGCTAAGAGTGTTCCCGCCCCTGTTGATGTTTAGCTCTTTGTGCATCATTTACTCATCTGATGGACATGCCACGGTTCTGAGAGTTAATGCAGCCATTTCACTCTCTACTCAATGCCTTGAGAGAAACACACCTCACTTGGAATGGAGAGTAGACAGGAAATTTACCCTGGGCGTGAAATTGTCCAGCATGATGACGTCACCTCCGGCTTCGGCCACTCTCAGGGCCTCCTCCAAACTTCTGCATTCGACTTCCACTTTGAGAGAGAAGCCTCCCAACTGACGACATTTTGCGATGGCCTTGAAAAACGAAACGTTTCACAAAACAATTTGGAAAATGCAAACTTGACTTTTAATTCCTAATTAACGTAAATCAACTTCAGGTTTCATTGAAATTAAAGACGTCCAAAAGGTCTAAAAAAACTCAAAGAGAAAAAAACGTCCTTTTCGGACGTCTTACCTTGGTCAGTTTAGGCCGTGCTTTTAAAACACGTCCGAAAAAAACCAACAAAACAAAGTGGTCCTGAAAATGGGCTTGACCCCCCTACCATATGGCATTTAGTTACTGACTGTAGGGTACTGAGTTGAGTTGAATTGAACTGAATTGAAAAAAACCCGTTCTTTTGGACGTCTTTCCTTGGTCACGTAGAATACTCGTCCAAAAAGAACCAACAGAAAACGTTGAAAAATAGGCCAGAAGAAAAAACCTCTTTTTCGGAGGTCCTTTCATGGTCACTTTTGGACGTGTTTTAAAAAGCGTCCGAAAAACCCAAAGTAAAACCGTCATTTTCGGATGTCCTTCCTTAGCCAGTTTTGGAAGTGTTTAAAAAAAAAACGTCCAAAAACACCAGCAAAATGCCAAAATAAAAAACCTCTTTTTCGGAAGACGTCCAAAAAACACCAGCAAAATGCCGAAAAAAACACCTCTTTTTCGGAAATCCTTTTTTACTCAGTTTTGGACGTGTTTTAAAAAGCGTCCGCAAAACCCAAAGCAACAACGTCATTTTCGGATGTCCTTCCTTGGCCACTTTTGGACGTGTTTTAAAAAAACGTCCAAAAAACACCAGCAAAATGCCAAAAAAAGTCATTTTCGGAGATCCTTCCTTGGCCAATTTCAGACACCGTCCCAAAAAAACACCAATAAAACACCCCAAACAAAAGTCCTTTTACGATACGATGTCCTTCCCCAGGCCACTCTAGGACCCCCAGAGATGAACACCCCAAAACCACACTGACCTGCCCCACGTCCCCGACGCTCCACACGTGGTTGTCCTTGAGCATGACCATGGCGGAGAGGTCGTAGCGGTGGGGGTCGGCACCGCCCACCACCAGCGCGTACTTCTCCACGGCCCTAAAGCCGGGGGTGGTCTTCCTGGTGCCGGCCACGCGGCCCCCCCACGCCCCGGCGATCCTCACGGCCCTCCGGGCCAGGGTGGCCACCCCGGAGGCCCTGCACAGGCAGTTGAGGGCCACGCGCTCCCCCCGCAGGACGTCCATCGCCCTGCCGCTCACCTCGGCCACCCTCTGACCGGACCGGACCTCGCTCCCGTCGCCCGCCCCGTCCAGCCACCGGACGTCGCACTCCAGCTCGGCGAACACGGCCTCGAAGAAAGGGACTCCGGCCAGCACCCCTTGACCCTTGGCCAGCAGCACGGCGGTCTCGCGACCCTGGCCCACCACCAGGCCCCCGAAGTCGAACGCCGGACAGTCCTCCTCCAGCCAGCTCTTGGCCAGCCTCTTCAGCAGCACCGGGCTGACCAGCGGACCCACGGCCATGGACGGTAGGCGAGGTTTCGGCCACTGCTGACCACGCGGAGGTGAGTGGAGGCTAGCGAGCCTTTGTTAGGGGTGTCCGGTGAGTACCCTCCTCTTGACCGCCTCCCGAAAGCAGCGCTGCTTGGAAGCCCCTCGCCCGGTCCAGGAATTCCCCATCCGAGGCCCGAATGTCCCCAGCGGGGGTGGCCCATCAATTCCGCGATGGAAGTGCAGCGCCTTGGGCGGTGGGGACTTGGAGACCGGCGTAGCTGACCGGAAGTGGACTCCGGGGTCGGCGTTACGAGAGGGAAGATGAAGGGCGTCCGAAAATGTTCGCAGGTGGACAGAATTCCGGGACGAAGGATGGGGGCGTCAGGGAACTGACCGGAAGTGGAATGGCTTGGTCCAAAAAATGAAGAAGGACGATGAGGGCTGTTCGAAATTGACTTCTCGGTCAGTAAGTACTTCAAGACAAGCGATGAGGACTCCTTCCGGAAGTGGGCCCCTCCTTCAGCATCCCAAGACGAACGATTGAGGCATATCCAAACTGACCGGAAATGGAACTCTTCGGTCAGCACATTAAACGCCCCATTCCAAGAATCAAGAGGGATAATGAGAGTCGTCCAAAATTGACCGCAAGTGTACCTCCTCAGTCAGCATTCCAAGAAACACGATGAGCATCCAAAACCTGCCGGAAATGACCAAAAATGACGATGAGGGACATCCGAAACTGACCCGAAGTGGGTTCTTCGGTCAGAACTCTTAAAAGAAATGGTGAGGTCGCCAGAAACTGACCGGAAGTGAAACCCCTTCGTCCATCACTCCAATGCGAATGGTGAGGGCTGACCGGAAGTGGGTTCCTCGGGCAGAACTCCAAAGCGAATGATGAGGTCGTCAGAAACTGACCGGAAGTGGGTTCATTGATGAGCATTCGAAAAGTGACGATGAGGAGCATCCGAAACTGACCGGAAGTGGACTGGTTGTGGCAACGAAACGAAGGACACGGACGAAAGTCCCACCGACCACGGACAACTGGACGGCCGGTGAGATCCTCTCCTCCGGGCCCTTCGCTCGCCATCGCCGCACGTCCTTCGGCCGACTCGGAGTGACCGGAAGTGGCTTCTTCCTCGGACCAACGACGCCGCAGGTGCATCGTGTTTTCGCATTTGTTGAAGAATGGACCAACGTCCTGAAGACGGGACACCCGTAGACAGCCGCGATTGCTCGGTGGGGTTCCTGTCGTCCATCAACTGGTTACTGTCCGAGAGAACTCTCAGGCCTTCCTCGTCGGTCGGCAAGCAGCGCACGAATGCCGTTCAAATTCCTTCCGAATGCGTTTAATTTCGTGGCGAATTGAGATCAAATCCGGTTCGTTTTCTGCTCGTCGTGGTACAGGGGTCGCCCCTCCCCCCCCCCCCATCCTTCCGACCTCCTCAGTTCCGGTTCCGGAACACGTGGCGCCCTCCCCCCGCCGAGCGCCTCGGCGACGGCCTTGCGGGTCAAGCGGCGCCATTCACTCGGATATTTCAGGAAGAAATTTTGGGGAAAAAAAAGTTGACTGATTAAATTATGAAGCAAAAAAATTGCAGAAAAAAAATTTGGGAAAAAAAAGAGGAGGGCGAAACGAACAACATTCCTCGATTCGAGTTCGGAAGAGATGACCCACATTCAATTCCGACAGACGAAAAAGTTCATTGACCCCCGCGGTGACCCCCCCTCCGCACTGCGCATGCCCGCTTTCACCGGCGAAATGGGGAAAAGTGAAGAGTTTGAGTTTGAGTTTGGGAAATTCAAGCCCGACCTGAATTTTGTCCTGAATTTATCGAAGGCTGAAAAAAAATGGCTGAAAAAATCTAAATAGACTTCATTTTTATGTAAACAGGATGTTATTTACATGTAAATAAAAAGCATTTGATTTAATGCAAAAGGAGGTATGATTTTTCCGAAAAAAGACTTGGCTTTTCTGTAATTACTTCTGTGTTACGGACATAATGTTTCTGTAAAAAGTATTTTTCTGCAAAAAAGACGTATTTCTGTAAAACGGACGTCATTGTTAGGGTAAAAATGACTTTATTTTTCTGTTAAACAGGATTTCGTTTTTCTGTAGATAAGACGTTTTTTCTGTAATACGGACGTAATGTTCCTGTAAAAAGGACTTCACTTTCTGCAGAAACGCATGTTTCTGCTAAAACAGACTTTGCTTTTCTGAAAAGAGGACGTCTTTTTTAGGCAATTCATTTCAACTTCATTCAATTTTTCTGTAAAAAGAACATCATTGTGAGGCAAATCGGACTTCATTTTTCTGTAAACATAGTTTTTTCTGTTCAAAAGGACGTCATTGTTAGGGAAAAACGACTTCATTTTTCTGCAAATAAGACGCCATTTTTTCTGCATTACGGACGTAATTTTTCAGTAAAAAGGACGTCACATTCTGCAGAAACACGTTATATTTCTGTTAAAAAAGACTTCGCTTTTGTGAAAAAAGACGTCATTTTTGGAGATTGCATTTCAGCTTCATTCAATTTTTCTGTAAAAAGAACGTCACTGTTAGGCATTGCGGACTTTAGTTGGTTTTTTGTTTGTTTTGTAAACAGGACGTTTTTCTTTAAGAAGCACATGATTTTTCTCTAAAAATCACACCACTTTTCAGCGAAAAAGGACGTCATTTCAGGCCAGAAAAGCCTTCGTTTTTATGCAAAAAAAAAAGATTTTTTTAAAAAAACAAGTCGATTTTAATTCACGCTCACGAAAACTACAACACAAAATTGGACCATTGTTATAAAGTAATTCATTTCGTTTCTTCTCGTCCCTCTGATCGGGTGGTTGGTTCTATTTTTAACTTCCGGCCCCCTGGACGCTTCCTGGTACATCGGGGCGCCGTGACCCCCTTCGGGGTGACCCTCTATCAGACGCTGCCCGTGACGTCATCACCCCTTTTTCAAGTCTGCCAAGAATGCAGACTGAAATAGCTGAGAGGCGCTGGGTCAATGTCGACGCTCTCCTTTCAAGGTCACATCCTGGTCACTCCCAAATCCCCCACCTGCAAAGACACCCTGTAATTTCGAGAACGACGCCCTAGAAACGATCGTCATGTCATTAGAAGTTCAAAAATGATACCGCATTTCTCGAGAATCGAAACTTTGTTCCAAAACTTCGTTGAACAAAACTGTCAGAAATCAAAACCGTTATGACGAAATTTGCCGAATAATTATAACTTTTTGCAAAAAAAAAGGATATTGAGGGACACCACGTTTTATCGGTAATTTGTCGAAATCAATTTTGAGTTTAACTCACATGATTTTTTTGTTTTTTTTGTTAGTGGCAATTTCTAAATTTACTAAATTTACGACTTGTGTATATGTCATTTAAAATTGATGAAGTTTGAATATTTTGTGATTCCGACGTAGAAATCGTGTGGATCTTTTCAGTGCAATTGAAAATGTAAAATTGAATTTCATTTTAAAATGACAGTAATTTGCAGTTATTTTGAGTATGGAGTATGTTGATCAACAACGTTTTTTTTGGTTCTGCTGTGAAATCTGGTTTGTTTTACGAGTTGGGGCATTTGCATCTCACACCGAACGTTTCTTGCTTTTATTCTGGTTTTAGTTAGTTTTCAGTTCCGTTTTAGGATAATTCGGATTTTCCTTTCTAGCCCCGGACGTGCAAGTATGAGCGCCCCTCGCCCAAGCTTAGCCCGCGCCCCCTGGCGGCAGGGCGCATTCGGGTTTTAGAACACAAATGGCC
>JAQIXS010002380.1:0-23222 GCA_034700785.1 Rossiulus vilnensis
GCATCGGTCCAAACAACCCCGGGGTTCGTTTGTTCACGTACAATACCGTCTGCGGAAGTGTAAGATACACATTTCTTTTGTTGACATTTTTGGTTAACCGAGATAGGGCTCTTTTTCCAGACCAACCGCAGTAGGGACCCAGCTGTTCGCCTGTTCGCCTACGACCTTACTAGCGGCAATGTAAGCAGGCCGATGGGCGGATTTATCCCTTTTAAGACTAATCCATTCCCACTGGCATTAATCCGCCTCTTTACTAATTAACAAAAACTTCAAAAAATGCTTTTCAATCCACTTATTTTTACTTCTGAAGGCAGCTTTAAAATGCTTCGCAGCTTAGCTGTTCAGACACCAACTGCGGATTTTATCTTCAAGTATTTTTTCAACAAATATTATTTCTGGACAGAATCAAAACCAAAAGCTGATAAATATTTTCAAGCAAATAGCTATAAATACAAGGTATTTTAATTTATTTTAAACAGTTGTTATCATAAGAAGAACACTTTAGTTTTCAAACGGAAAAAAATCACTACATTGTTCCATAAAATTCTTTTGGCGTTAAATTTTTCTGCACTATACTTTTGGTATTTTCCTGAACTGTCCAATGATCCAGTTATATAAATACATGTCCAGTTTTTTTTTAAAAAAAACGTTTAATGACATCCTAACGACTCTTAATGGCCTCAATCTCAATGTATATTATTTGAAGGACCTGTAGACACTAATTATTCAAAAATCGAATCTATAATTCCAAAAAAACGTCCAATTTTTAAAATCGATTACTAATTCACAATTTGCATGCGTGCAAACTGTAACTGCGTGTTAGCACATTTACCATTGTTACGGTTAAAGATAATTAGAACAGTCAAGCTAGCAGACACTATTGTCAATGGTTTGCGCTTGCTCACCTCCGTGATTTTACTAAACCTTTTGCTCTTTTTTGCTCAATAAATTGTTCAACATCATTCCCATCCTTCCATTAGTCGTACTGAAAATGGGGTCATCGTGTTTGAAGGCTGAGAAAATTGAAAAATTGTCAATAATAAGCCGCAAAAAACTAAGGACAATCGGGGATTGTAGAAAACCTGAATTTGCCTTTGTTCGGTTCTAAATGAAAAACATACACAATTAGGGACAACAGCATAACCAAATTTGCATCATGGCCTTTACAGCAATTCTGATTAGCCGGAGCAGACAACGCTTACCTAACATTTCGATTCACCTGGGACAAGGTGCTCGAACGAACTGCTGAGTGGCAACCTTAAGCTTGACCCAAAAAAATAACCACCGTTTAAAATAATTCACGTATTTTTACTTGAAATACCTATTACAATTACTGCATTTAATTTCCTCATGGTAAAATTTAGTTGTGTAGTAGGATCAATTTTTTTTACTGAAGGCTGCCAAACCATAACGTATCAAGGGACAATAATTCAAACGTTTAACACCACTCACGTTTAATCACGCAAACAGAAACGAGAAATTTGTGAAACAATTGTGCTTCGGTCGAAATTTTTCCAGAGCGCCGTATGTGCTGCACGTACTGCACCCCCAATAAGCGTTCAAAACACCTTCTCCTGTGGCAGCGCATTGATGTCATTCATAATCCATTCTTTCATTTTGACGCCCAGGTTTTAAAAACTAGCTTTAATCATGTTTGAAACAAAAAGTGTATTTTTTTGCATGGGGCTCAGTTTTGCCCACTTCACAAAAAATTGCAAGAGTCAGCAGCCAACAGTCAATGAAGATCTTTCGAGTACCTGCCTCACCTCCCTTATCTGATGTTGTTTGTATGAAGTATTTCTTTTTATTATTATTTCCACTCTTTAACATATTCCTTTTACACAGATCCAGGACTACGAACAGTACTACCTGGACCTCCCAACAGCAAACACTCAATATCAAGACAACTGGCAGCTGGAGTACAGCTTCCGAAAGGATTATGATCTTCCAGACATGACCTACGCCTCGGTCAACCGACTGGCCCAGACTTTCGATACCTCGAACAGGACCTACTTCGACAAGTACTTCACGTACAACTCTGTAAGCGCCGCTGGTGCTGACCAGTGCGACTCTGTGTGCAAGCGCAACCACTACTGTTCCATCACCGAGGTGGACTACGATCAGTTCGCAATCTGCAACGCCGGAAATTCCGGCTTCAGAGGTAAATCCACGCCCTCTGTGGCCGTGCTAGCAGCCTTTCTGCTTTGGGCGATCAAGCAAGTGTTCTAGACGCTCGTGGGCCCCAAATTGACAATTTTGGCTAGAGTTGATCCTGAGGGCGTGAAACAAATACCTGCAAATTGCAATCTGATTTGCAATGTTTTAATAGATTTTACATGTTTTTTTAAAATTTCCTGCTAGAAAAATCATGCTATAATTTTGTAGCTGTTGTTTTAAACCAAAGAAACATAGAAAAGTAAGTATGTATGGGAATACATACATGCTGAACTATATCCATGCATGGCCTGAATTGTCGATGGTGGCGATCCTCAACAAAGTTGCGCGATGTGAAATAGTCTGATCGCACTTGATCAGCGGATCCGCCTGATATGCCACGCAGTGTCTTCAGCGCTCTTCAAACCTGAGTGCTGGCACACCAAAGGAAATGTATACGACAAGATTAGCTGTCATAGTACAAACGCATTTCCATGTGGATATATGGCAAGCGTTAGAAGAAAAGCTTTAATATTTTTATCAAACTTGAGGCTTGGACTAGAGGTACTTTTTGTTACCTCGCATGGAACTAGTGCACGTTTAATCTAACCTGTTAAACTATGTAACATTGGATTATTGATCGTGAAAAGATCTCGCAGAACGATCATTCTGCACTTATTGTTGTTGATAGGGATTTAACCAAAACATATTTGGGGAGAAGCAACGATTTGCTAAAAAAATCGTACATTTTGCCATCTTCAAATTAATTTTACAGACTATGTATACTATTGTTTGTTTCCTATTCCCTAAAGGCTGGGCCAAATGGATGCCTAACCACGAAAAAAATTACTCCCACATTTACGATTCAATTTTGCAACATTTATCTTTTATTAAGTACAATTGGTCGTTCACTTCGGTCTGCGTTATTTTTTATAGTATGAACATGTCCCGTTTATTTACTAAAAAAAATAATTGAATAAACGTTAAAAAAAATATGCGACCTCTGTAAACAGGTGTTTACAGAGGTCGCATATTTTGTAAAAATATTCATACCATATCCATACTGTAAAAAATAACGCAGATCCTAGCAGAAAAGGGACAAAATGAAATTATCAATCACAAGTATTTCAAGCCAAAATGTAGGAGTCATTTTTTGTATGGTGAGCATGGCATCTTTTGGGTCGGGCTTAACGAATCTATCTCAGTAAAGTAAGATATCAGCTTTCCGAAGAAAAAATCATAAATATAGGACAGAATTTACCTTGTTCTACTGTGTGCAGCTGCATGTTGGGACGGTTTTCTGGGACATGTTGGGGGGGGGGAAGGCGTTTCATATGAAACTTTTGTTTTAGATTGAGCAGCTGAGTGCTGTCAGGATTTCTGATGGTGACTGTTATCGTTTTAGCATTTAATAAACATTGCAGTTTTGGGCAATTAACGGTTTTTTCCTTGGTTAGTTGAGCATGTTGGTTGTGGATGATGGTTGCTTGGTGTTCGCTGGGTTCAAGGCTAGGAAAGCGGGATTACTAAGGGCACACTAAGGGTGGTTGCAGATTCAAGCTGTGAAACTTTCAAGCGCTGAAACTGGACACCACTTGTGGTATGCCCTTACTGTGAGGAGCATACAGTGCTAATGAAGGTAAACCGAAAATGCTTCCTACCCCGATTATTCTTAGTGCTTGTGACATTATGCTAAAGTAGCTTGCGGCGGTTGTGGTGTGAAATAACGAAGATGGACGCCTGCACATCACAGGCTACAATTCAGGAAAAAAAAGTTCCTGCATACCAGTGTTCGCTTGCCAGCGGGAAAATGAATATCGTCTCGCAATATAAAAGCTCTCTTCAGCTTCATGGTGATGGATTATTAATTCTTGTTTAGCAATAGTTCTCAAAAAAATTCCATTATGTGGATCTTTCTGATGTATATTACAGAAACAAATGCAAGTAACATTAGACAAAAACAAAAGTAAAAAAATCCAGAGTTCTTGCACATTACATAAATATTTAAACATTTTCGTAATAATTTGTTAAGTAAATGATTATATATTAATGGGAATTTTACTCTTGTTAAACGTTAATGAATTGAAAGTTAAGGCGTTGAAATCATCAGAAAGATCCATGACCTCGACACGTTTTGAAATTATGCATAAAAGTGTTAAGGATTTACCATTAACAATTTTTTTTTTCATTGAACCTCTACACAGATCGTGGAAACTTTAACAGGTACAGATTCGGCTCCCGCCGCCTGGCACAGGAATTTCGTCCTCGGTTCATGCCTCGGGTCCGCCGTGGGCAAGAATAGCCCGTGCTGGCTTGACCGCAATGTCTGGAGTCACATCACTTTGCACGGAAATGCTCTTTTATCACAAACTGAAAACTGATATTTTTGATACAGACTTGAAATACAGTCTATGCTCAACTTTTTCATTCTTCGCTGGGGAATGAAGGCTGGTAATCACGTTTGCCAACAGTTTAGCCAAATTCACAACAAGGGCAGATGAGATTCGGCCTTGGAGCAGGAATTGAAGATACCTCTAAAGCTTGGTTGCATACCAAAGCTTGCAATCAAGCAACGTTCAATTAGTGAAAAATTCTACGCGCCAATGGGAATGAACCTTTGGCATGACCGGTATACCTAATGTATGTACGTAAAACGTATAACCCTTAATTTATTAAAATTTGGAATCTTGTAAATCAGGGCAATGCAGTGTTTACTCGCTTACTGCACTTGATACGTTGAAAGAAAGCTGGAATTTTATCCTTATGCAATCCAAACACTGACATTTCCAGCAGTGTTAATCATTTGTACAAAGAATTGAAGTGACGGGCCAATTGCATTTATAACAGTTCAAACAAGTTGAAAACCAAGTGAAGTCTCGTGCGGACAATTACATCAGTGGAAGCTTCACGATATTTGTATCGTAAAGCTCCGTTGACAACTTACCTCTTGTATTTAAGTTGCGATTCCGGGTTGGCTTTTTTCCGAAATTCGTTAAAAACTTAATCACATAACAACCAACAATGCGCGAAAACAGCACGAAACTGCGCGCACACGTAGCCAGCAAACATTTGAAACGCACGAAGGTTAACATAGCTGAACTTCTGAATTCCGATTTAAATAATTTCACTTCGCACCTGGATCTAGTCATTTAACTCGACCTACGTGAACAGATGTTCTATTGTAAAATAAAACACCAGAACATTAAGGATTAAAAATACAGGCTCGTGAAATGGATAACAAAGGATAACACTAAAAACCACTATATTCCTGTTGTCTACAACTCTTAGAAATTTTACGCGACTTTTGCAATTTGCGTCTTGCACGTTGCCCTAATGCCGACGCAAGCCGTTAACTTTTTCAAACAGAAATTTTGATTTCAAGATATTTTCGAAAATAGCCCCTGAAATCATGATTTGTTAAATAATACAACTACCAGGGAAAAAAGTTTCCAAAGTATATATATTTTCGCGCATTCTTGAGGATAAACAAAAGTGGCATTACTATAATCACGTATGCATATTCTATGAAATATGAAGAAGGATGTCAAAGCTTTCGTAAAAAATACCTGCAATATATATTTTAGGTCATAATTGTGCATAATAAACAAGTTCGGTAAATGGGAGCCGTTTTTGGTTAAGTGTAATTTATTATGCATATCGACAATCTTAAAATTTTAATGGAGAAATCTTGTAAAATCGAATAGTATCGGGATCATTGTGATTTTTTTCTAAAACAAAGATAACTTCGACATTTTTAGCACGACTAAGAATAACCACAGATATTACGGACAACACAATTAAGACAAGCAACAACGAAAATACATCTTACCTTTGTACTTTCAAGTCCCATCCAATAGTGCTTTCAGCTGACGGAAGTTCAGAAGGACAAAGCTAACAAATCTCACATTAATGCCAGTTAAAGGAACAATCTTTGATTCCACGTTCACACAGATGCCAGTCATCCTTGCTTTCATTTAATAGTTACAGTGTTTAAAACGTAGTCTAAAAATAAATGGCTATGAAATGCAGCACAATGAGAATTCAGTACATTGAAGCTCGTTAGCAAATGAATTATGAAGATGCACCTTTCAATACCATAATTTAAGAAATTACAATGACGATAGGTGATAGGGAGGCTATTCAATTGATGGCAGAATCATTCGGGGCAAGTTTGTCCGCAGATTTCATTTTGTGAAGATTTAAGGTTTCGTGGACGGTGTTTGGCATCGGCTTATCCCTCGTCCGGGGCAGAGCCAAGTTGCTGAAACCAGATAATAACCCCACCAAGCCCATGATGATAAAAGGAACCTCTTTGAACGTCAGAGCACCCTGAAAACAACCGAAAATGAAACATAACCAAATAAGGGAAATTTGCTTAAATCTGCAAAACCAATTAATCTTTATAATTTCACATCAAAAATGCAACTGAAATAGCAAACTCAAAAATCAGACTTAACAAACTGAAAATTAAGGTTCTCATTAACTGTGTGTGAATTTGTATATAAAAAATAACTGCCGTTTTTGATATGACGACTAGATCAAGATGGTTAATTTTGACAGATTTAACTTACCAAAGCGATTATTTGTGAGGCCAGCAGTGCTCCGGTCCTGCCGGTGACTGCAAAAATCCCATAAGCAGTGGCTCTAAAGCAGTAAAAAAAAAAATTCGTCACAGAAATGGAGCATCTAAGAGTTTTAGCAAATAATCTTACACATCATTCAAACACTACACAACTTGTTTACGTAACTGAAACTGAAATCAGCGCCAAATATACAAAGAGAACAGTGAACAAAGTTACCTCAGTGGCGTGGGAAAGACCTCACTGAGGTGGATGTAGGTGGCCACAACAAAGAAGCCAATGAAGGCCCTGGAGAGCATGGCTAGCGTTATGGAGGCCATTCTCACAGCGTCTGACCCTGGTTTCGAGTATTGAGAGAGAAAAAGTACAGTTTAGTGCCAACGAAAAAATTTCAATTAAAAATGCCCAAAGTCAAGAAATCTGCTCTCACCAAAGATGAAACGCAATATCGCGATTGTCACCAACATAACCCCCGTCATGGCAAGCCCTAAGCACGTGATCGTCCTGCATTCACACCTGCAAAATCACAAACTTTTGAAGACCTAAACAAGCACGCTGTATATAAAGCAGCCAATGCTCATTATGGCAAATTTGTAAAATAACTTCCTTGTAAAAAACCCGGAGGTTTTACAAACGGCTTTTTTCAACTTCATTTAATGTTTTATAAATAAACGGCACATTTTTGAAATTATAACAAAATAGCTGCGGCTCGGTTACTAACCTTAACAACAGCAAATAGGCTATGCAGCGAAACACCAAATCAATGGCGCCCAAAATGACAAAATTGACGAACAAGTTGCCTCCAAGATCAGCCATGGAGAACATGACTCCGTAGTTAAGCAACAGCCAAGTGAACCTGCAGAGGTCAAGCACTCATCAGCGAGGTCCTCGAGAGTACTATTGCGTATGTCACGTTTCCTTACCAGCTGAAACTGAAGATGGTGCTGTAGAGCGCCAGGCGCCATGATCGGAACAGGTCCCTAATATCCGATCCTCGGACCAGCTTGCTCTCCTCCTCAATCTCCTCGATGATCATGGTCAAATCTTGCTTGATGTTGGGTGGAAGTGGCAGGCCATTGTATTTTGCGAGGCGCTTGATGACATCCAAAGCATCATCACTTCTTTGCATCTTGATGAGCCATCGAAGTGATTCAGGAACTACCCTGTAAGGGCCATGGAAATAAGACTTGCCAACGTTTCAAAGACAACAATGACGAAAGTTGAGCATGAATTGACATGCAATTACCAAATGCAGCCAATAGTGAGCAGTAATGGCAGATTCATCCCCAGCTCGACGTAACGCCAATCGGAAGTGAAATGGGCAGCAGCCGCCAGATAAAACATGGGAAGGCTCATACCAAGAGCATCACCAAGAGCTATGACCTGGGTTCGGTATTTGCTGTGCAGAATCTCAGTTTTCATACAATTGGTAACAGAGTTAAATCCCTGCATATAAAATATTTCCGAGTTGGCATCACTTCTCTCCAGAGGCGGATCGAGGAAGTGCATAGAGTATATTTAAGATCGACCCAAAACGATGTCCACGATGCTATACAATTACTCCCACATTTTTGCTTCATATACTGGTAGAGAAATGCAGACCCTATTGGACTACAAATTTTACACGGGAAAAGTAAATTTAGCAATCATAATAAGTATTTGAAGCAGTAATTTGTTTGCATGGTGGTCATCATTTTGGGTCGGGCTTAATAGGCTGTTTATCATAATTTCTCAATAACATTTAACTAGTTTGTCAAATTTCCAAGCAGTACAGATCAAGGTCCCAAACTTCTGACCTAGTAGTCGATGAAATAAATTTTCCATCTATTTTTTCTCTGTAATTACATATTCCTTTTTATTAAAAAATATGTAGATATGATTAATTTATGAATGTATAAACTAATAAAAAATGAACTAGCATTAGATCATTATTTCCCACTTGATTTCGATTGATACCATTGGCCCAGATATACTTATTTTATTAACATCTAATGAAAATTTAAAAACTAGTCGGCATGTAAAAATGGTAATAAATAAATAATTACAATTTCAATAATTCGCGTTCTTCATTTACGTTTAACATTCTTCATAACGTACTATAATTTCAACGAATGATGAATTATCTATATAAACAAAATGTTAGAAATCCTGGCCTACATCCAAAAGTGTTAGGAGCAGCACTCACACTTACGTTATTTTAAATATTAGCGAAAGGAATTTTTAAACATGCTAGAAAAATCATAAATTAGGATAATTAGAATCGGGTGTATGAAAATAATTTTTGTATGCAGACGATTCCAGACGATATCCTTAAGCTGCTAGAAATTCAATTTAGCATTGATAAAGGTGACCACCCAAATGAGGCGGTAAACCCCAAATAATTAGGCAAATTGATTTCACCTTCTGCCATATGGCATTTATTTGCTAAATGCATAAAATTGGATTTTTTCCAAGATGCTCCTAATGAAATGGTGACTTACCTGCAACAAGACGCCTTGCAGCAGCTTGCAAACAGCAAAAATGTAAAAGTCCTTGATGAAGAAGGTGAGCGTCCCAAGAGAGGCAGCGCAGAAGAGAGTGGTGAAGGCCACGGGCTTTCGACCGAAGCGGTCAGCCAGAGGTCCGAAGATGACCCCTCCGAACATGGTGCCACAAAAGAAGAGCGTCTGTAGCATCGACATGGTGTAACTCTTGTTGCAAATGAAACCCCACTGTTCGTCCAATGTGAAAAACAGGCCAAGGGTTAGCAAGGGCATCACCCCGGCTCAAAAATGGGCCCATGTCCGAAAGACTCACTTCCACAGCGATGGACACATAGTGCAGTTCCCCTTCCAGACGGTGACCGTGCAGTGTCCTACAAGAGCTCGAGTTAGCTGTCTCTGAGGAATTCCAGACTGATGTGGGGAGGATGGGGTACAGCTCTGTGCAGACTTCAGTGAAATTCTGCGGATTATCCGGATTCTGGAATGGCAAATGGTGTACCAAAGTGAAAAACCAAGCTGGAAGATTCCTATCTTGACTCAAAAGGACACAGAAGGATGCTCACCATAGAAAAGAATTTCACATTTTTGCTTTAAATATTTATTACAATTTCTAAACTTATTTTTCCCGTGTGGGATCAGTTGTCCAATAGGATCTGTGTCAGTTTTTATAATTTCATAATGTCTCCTTTATTTATATAAAAAATTAGTTAAATTAGAAAATTACAGTGTGAGACCCCGATAAACAGGCGTTTCTTTGCAATGCAACCTCCAAAGTAAGCTGCATGATGGTTTTGTAGCAATTATAATAAGTATTTCAAGCATAAATGTGTAATTTTTTCTCATAGTTGACATCCTTTTGGGTCAGCCTTAAGTGCAAAAAATGTCAGTTTGCAGGATATATATCTTAACATTTTTTTTAAACTAAAAATACAGAAGATCATATATTATATATTGTAAAGCTACAATGATGAGAGATTTTTTCAAACAGAAAATCATCCTGCGATAAATTATTTTAATTTGTAAGACCGGATAATCTTCTTCTAACATTATTATTTGTATCTAAAACATTGCGAATCTGAGTTAAAAAACAAAAAAACGATAATGCGTAAATATTGGAAAAATTGTCCTGTGGAATATTCAACTATTCAGATGTTTTCCTGAGAAATAAATATTTATAAACACGTCTTGTTTATTAATAGGCAGGGTATTTTTCATAAATAAATAAATTTCAAAACGTAAATATTTATCATTTAGGAAATCATTGTGCAACGAGTTTACAGGTCCTAGACAACTACTGTATGCATAGACATTGATCTTAGGTTCAATAGATTTGAATGAAGAAAATAACGAAGCAAGGTTATTCAGTTCATGCAAGATCAGATTCAACGCCAAAGAAAGTGAAGGAAGTGAGCAGGGTCAAACAATTCTGAATTTGAACATTATTGATCTTGGATGGCATTGCAGAAATCTGAGCTTACAAATTAATTAGTCATTAATTACATGAATACATCACCAACGCAAGGGTTAGTAGTCCTACTTGGTCATTGATACAAACTACAATAAAAAAATCTTTAGCGTTACCATGCAGAATTTATGGCAAATTTGCAAGATCGAAAACGCAGAACAGCGTATTTGCGAAAATTATACAATAGGCAAACAAACTTCTAACACAAGAGCACTTACCAAGCAAATCAAATTTGGGACCACCGGCCAAAATGCCAGGCTGAGGAAGCAGGCGGCGAAGAAGACATACTGGAATTGCAAGATGGCAAAAATACACATCTGGTAACGTCCAGGACGTCCCAGCTTAAGGATGAGATCTTCCAGGCGAGCACTCATCTTGATGCAACTGATGAATAATAAAACCAAAAATAAACTCAGCAAAATAAATTATAAAGAAACTTAATAAGAAAGCACGTCAAGGAACGATAATTTCAGAATTACCAAACTATTTAAAATATTTTTATTAAACGTAATGCATGCACTAAATCACCTTTTGACACCATTTTTAAATCATTTGCACAATGATAGAAAGCTTTTAACTGATGCTAAATTAACTTCTTGACGAATGTTTTTGTTGTTGTTGTAATTCTTGCAAGAGACAGAAACAACACTTAGCACAAAAGGTTTCAACCTTTATGACCGATACACAAATCTAGTGGTACGTAATAAAATAAAACTACATATATAATAAATATAAGGTAATATAGAGGAACGGAAATAAACAGGACAAAACAGATGGTTAAGTTTTGATATATCATTACAGGTGTTCAATATATAGTTTAGCAGTAATAACAAAAGCTATTATAAATTGTGGATGGAATTTCAGAACGCCTTCGGAATGAACAATGGTAATATCTAGTGGTGAAATTTAACTGTATGGTCCTCTTAAAAGAAGTAATACAATTTTGAAAAAATAGAGCTTGGCCAGGAAATAAAAATGCCGATAAACGAGAAATATTTTTGACAAAACTTACTTTAATTTGATTTTCAAGGTTTAGCACCCTCTTAGCGGACCAGTGCAACCTTACCGGTCAGTTGGTCAATTGAAGTCGGAGGCGACAACTCGAGGTGCATGCTATCACCGGCCTGAAGTGTCTGGTAAAAAAACCATGTTAGCGGCTTATTAGTGTCAGCAACAGCGACAACTACAAGATATTTACACGGGAAAGCATGCCGAGTAATTAAAAGCTGATTACAACGTTGATGGGCTGACCAGAAGGCAAAAGTCCACCTCGGGAAAATAGATCATTCAGCCATGAGCTGAGATCGTGCTTCTGACCAGTAAAGAAGTCATTAACTTCGCCCCTAATTGTCCCAGTAGCTGTGATAAACAGTGCGTATCGATCAGCTCTCTAGAAAATTAAATCATAGCAAACTTTACTGTCTTTTTTTAATACTGAATCCTTTTAAACTTGTGTTTCGAAAGATGGCATTTGAATATCTTTTAAGAAAACGTTGAGATATTTAGTTATTGATACTGCACTTAGAAATTAATACTGAGGATATTTCTAAAGAGGGTTTACGTTCGGAAATCGGTTGACCTTTCACACAGTTGCAATTGTATTTCGAAGTCATCTTTGCAACAAAACCTTATAATGAAGACGTCATTTTGATTTTATCATGTAGTTTAAATACATTAATAAAAAAAAAATTGGGTCGACATTCCGTGAAGAAAAACTGTTCGCTAATCCAAACCAACGATTTTTTTTATTGTTTTTGTATTGCATTTAAAATATTTTAAAAAATCAGTGGTGTTGTGTACGACACAGTACAAGATGCAAATCAGACAAATGTATTTTTGAAAACAAGAGGACAAAGTATATTTTACAGGAAATTAATCTGCTGCTTTCTGCAAAGCAATCATTTTCATTTGCAAAGAAAAACAAAACACAATAAAAATAACTTATTGTAATTAAAATCATGCAAAAAAATTGATATGCTCACTAACCTGAGTAACCTTGGTAGTTGCGAAAATGTTTTGATATTTACTTTGAACAAGAACAAATCATTTCATTTCTCTCATCAGCGACACAACAATTGTAAACACAATTCTGGAAAAATGTCTGCAAAAATAGCGTTTCTGTTAGTTTCATGGCGAATCTGGCCACTTTCTTTAAAATGCAAGAAAGACCTCACCACTGGACAGGCACTGACTTCGGCTCACGATGTCCTAAATGTGTTCTAGAGGCGTTATTTTTAACTCAAGATTAACCGCAAATTCTCATTCTTTGCAGGGCCAATGCCAATTGCTTTTAACCCCGAATTTTATTTTTATCTAAATAAAGCGAAACTGCGAAAGTGGCACTTGAGGTTTTGGAGTAGCACACCATCGGCCCAGGAGTTCGTACCAAGCTCACAACTGTCAGATTATTTTAATCGGAGATTAAAATAAAATTTTCAAAGCACTGGTGGCTTGCTCCGATGTTAAACACGAGAGATTTGTTCAATTCAATTAAGAAAAAAATCCACATTTATTCAAATAGACGCGACTTCCCTCAACGAAGGAAAATTAATTTTTGTCCATTTCCTGTTAAAGCAAACGTTTAAAACGATTTTTGCGAAAAACAAAACAAAAACAATGCATAGCATTCTTGAAAACCAAGCGTTAGGTTTCGGATCACTGTCAATTTAAGATCGTGTAATAAACATTAACAGCTCTGACACATTATATTTTGATGTACAACAGCTTTGCAACATAAGCCTAACACTTCTGACCTTAGAAAATATGTACATTTGCAACAAAATACGCATCAGAGCTCTTTTTACTCGACGGTGGAACACGTTAAGAACGTGCAACATTCATGCATTTTGAACACTTCAGCTGGCATTAAAAATTATTTGTGACACGACCTTACTTCAGTTTAAGTATATGTTCTAAACAAGAGCTCAATTTTTCAACCCAGAGTTTAGCTGTAGAACACTGGATTGAACAGACTGCAAGCACACATTACGCTTTTAAACACATCAGCTCTAGTTTTGTTACACATTGTGAGCATTCCCTTCGGAACAGAAAGTTTTAGATTATGCATGACTTTGTAGCGCATCTTTCGCTGAAGCACTGATGTTGGCTTCGGAAGCTGCAAAACATCTAAACAGATTAATGGACCATTCGAACATTTTGAGCCAGTGAAGCCTGTGGAAGTCTGCAGGGCTAGAACAGGACATCGGAACATGCCAGGACCTTTGGCTCCGCAACGTGTTCCACCTCCCAACGCTGGCTCAGGGGGCGATTCGGTTATTGGAGGCAACGATTAAAAGTCAGGGAGAACATTTAACGCATTTCCATGACATTATGCAGACATCCACGCATACTTAAGCGGAGAAAATGGCCGTCATAAAAATAGTGCAGAGGCAACCAGAGAAGTGATTCCGGGAGGATTTTTCCCCGTGGCAGAAATGCGTCTTGGTTTAACTTTTCGCCACCTTATTAAATGCGTATAAAACTTAATTTACTGCCAACTATCAAAAACCACTAAATAACAAGGTTATCCCGGTTCACAAGGCCGTGACACTGCCAACTTTTCGAACGTGCGAGTGCAAAGCCGAGCTTTCCGTAAACACTTCGAAGCACATCGCATTTTCTCAAAATGCTACGCCAATAGCAGATCAATTTCGCAATCCGGTATCAATAGTTGACGATATGAAGCCTGGAGGGTCTAGCTCTCGTGTTGCTATTTGTGTAAGTTGGAGCAGGTTTCAGCCACATCAAACCGGGTAGCACACTTTTAATACAGAAATCAGCAAAAATAATTTTTACAAACGATACCCATCTCTAGGATTCGGCTGTTGCCATGGATGCGTTTAAAACCATGGTCAGCACGGTCAGCTATGGCTACTGCGACAGTTGGAGCAATGCTGAAAAACAGCTGTTTTCTTAGAAATGGACTTTGGTTTGGTAATCATTCGTTGCCGATAAAATGATCAAAAGTTCAACATCACTTGGGCTATGAGAGAAAACTTGCTATCAAGCCTGGCAGAAGACCCATGGCCATCATAACACATCAGACATTGGTATCCCCCAAAATCGCTTCTTTGGTCTACCTCCGAGGGTTTAATACTTTGGTTGGGGTTTTACGCCAATGTGACATTACCGAAAATAGACTATCGAAGTACATGTAATAGATTTAAGTATACAAGACAATGGTTTGGTCACACGGGCGATGAAGTACTACGAGATAATCGGTCCTTATTTTAAGGAAAATAAACAATATGTGGCATATATCACAGTATCTAGCACGACTATAAGTAACAGTTGTGGGACGGTGGGTGAACTAAGTAGAAACTGGGCACCACTTTGAACGCAGCAGTCCTGCGTTGTGAAGATCCGAGATTGCACCGTGTTTTGTTTTTCTAATAACAATAAAAAATCCCATTTTAGAGGGCTTGAGATTCCCTGTTAAGTGCGGAGTGAGATGGCCTGATGAAGAAGATGCACACCAAAGATGGCATTTTGGAGGGACTGATGAGACGTGTGGGAACATCATACGGAGATTCAGGGCTCAGAAGGGCTATTGCTATTAGGGGCAATGGCAATAAACTAACAAACAGGGAAGTGGCATATCAAGCGATTTTTTTTATATAAAAATGACAGCTCTATTAGGGAAAAAAAATAATAGGCAATGCATGAAAAGTGACTTATTTGGAATGGAGAATGAAAATGCTTGGATTTTTGTATTTAAATCTTTTCAAAGAAACAAAACTAGTTTATAACCAGTTCCATTGCAAACATTACTTATTGGCTGTTATCTAAATTTAAATAACTGCAATGACAAGATATGTTACTTCAACAATAATAACCTGGGAAATATCTAAATTTTAATACAAAATTAAGTTTCTATATAGTTCTTTCAAACATTTTTCGCTCGTTAGACCAGGATTTTATTTATCAATTTTAGAAAATTCCAATATAATGTTTTAGAAACATAATAAAGTATATGTTTGAATGAAGTGTAAGTTTAATATTTTTTTTCTGAAAATGATATCAAATAAATAAGAACATTTCTTTTACGGGGAAACGAAATTTTCGATACATGAAAATTCCATCTTCTTTCACCTTTATTCCAAATTTGCAGCATTTCCTTCAATTTCCAAATTTCGTGGCAAAACGTTTCCATATATCTCATATATCATTAATACTCCATGGTCCCTTGTGCTAGTACCTCAATAAATCACGGATTCCTCTTGTTTAAGAGACGAGGGGGAAAATAAATTAAGAGTTCGCAAAGCAAAGAGTTTCGTTTTACGGCACGATGCAGGCAGCGAGATCAAAGGTGCTTTCGGAATGGACTAGAGGGAGGAAATGGGTGTGATAGCTAGTTCCCTGCCTCATCAGGGCGAGGCACAGAGATTTATCCCGATAAGGCCACCACATCTTGGAGAATAAAATGGCTTCACCGCATAGGCCTTAGCATGGGCGTTAAAGCGGCAGGCCCCGAAAAATACTATCGTTGAAATCAAGAGAGAAACAATAACGATACTGTAACATAAACGTGCCACTTTCTAAACCTACGACCGTTTAGAAGTGCAGATACGCCGCTAATATGCATCTACTATCTTCCGAATAAGTTACATTCCGGCTCATACAGTGCCGTTTAAGTTGTTGTCCACCTTCTTCTTGTGTCTCTTCATCTGCAGCGTGTCTTCCACGTTGTTGGGCATCGGCTGATTGCGAGTCTCAGGAAGGATCTGCGTTATGGTGCCTGAGGCGATGCCACAGATTCCGAAGAATGCAAAGGGGAGCCAGTCCCATGTGTAGTCACCCTAAAACAAAAAATCCAAATTTTGAGAAAACAAAACTTTAAATGATCTGTTTCGGTTGAAAAAGGGACAGTGCAAACTAGTGGCTAGTGGATCATTGACATGATGCGAGGGATATCGCATCAATGAGAATTATTTCGAATTTATTTTGCATAAATAAAAAATAACAATAAATAAATAGAATAAAAAATAACACAACATTTTACAATTAACACCAGTCTCGATTCTTTGAAAATATTTGTAAAACACCATCTCGGCCATAGAACGCTTATGACATGACCACAAATTTAGCTGCTTACCACAAGAAGAGCCAATGGCACTAGCATAGATCCAATGCGGCCAGCTCCACTGCAGCAGCCTTGAGCAAAGGTCCTGTTAGAAAAATAATGGATTAGCTCGACATGACTGTCAATGATTCCTGGCAGTGGCAGAAATTGATTACGTGGAAATACATATGGCATACCGCAACTCCGTTGGAAAAATCTCAGCGACGTAGAGAAAGGATATCGACATCAGACTTGAAACGCAACCCCTCGCTGTTGTTCCGCTTATGGTGGAGATAAGGGGATCCCATCCTGTTCCCAAAGAAAAAAGCGCCTGCCAATTCAAACCTCGTCTATGATTGCCGTAGTTACCTACTTCACATTTTCAACGTACCTAGCACTGCTTCGTTCAGCACGGAAAAAAGCATGGCGATACCAGCTGTTACGAACGCCATGGTAATGGTAATTCTTCGCCCAATTCTGAAAAAATCACGCAGAACGAAATACTGCATAAATAACCCTCATAGACAGAACTACACACGAGTTTTTTTTATTTTTAGGAAACTTGTTACTCACCGGACTGCAGTGATGAAGAAGATGACTTTGACGATAAAGACAGAAGCAGCCATGATCAGGTAATTGGTCTGGATTGTGCCACTGAGATTCGTTAAGGACAAAACCACGCCCATGCCGAGAAATGTGCCGCTGATCCTGTGGACAGAAGATAAGGGAAAAAAAGGTAAGGAAGTTGTCATGATTGGCCACACAGGACTAAATTAGTGGTACTCATTAATGCTTGCTCACACATTCATGAATAATTCAACATTCTTAAAGACATCTTCAAATGAATTGGCTAAAATTAGTTTTTAGTATTTTTCCCCAAACAAAAAAATATTTCTATTTCACTAAAAGTTTAAAAAATCTTTAATAGTTTACTCATTCCTGCAGTTATAATTAAAATACTCAGAGGATAAATAAATCAAGCCTCGTTTAATACGAAACTGTTCTCACCAGTTGGACATGAAGACCATGGTATACGTGGCCAGCTTCTTTTGCCGGAACAGTTCCTTGAGGCTAGCATTCCCAGCCTTCATGTTTTCTCCTTCGATGTCCTGGATGATGGTCTGCATCTCGGACTTGAACGTGGATGGCAGCTGGATGCCGTTGAACCAGGCGATGCGTTGTATGGTGGCGATGGCCTGGTCCTCTTTTTTGTTCTTCAGGAGCCAGCGGATGGATTCTGGCACTAGCCTAAAAGTCATCTCAGAAACATTAGCCTAGGGAGCTATAGCTTGGTGCTTCTTGGTCCAGTTCAGCGCAACATGAATGAGTATCTTACCATACGTTACCGAGCGTGATCACCATGGGAACTACGTTGAAGTACTCTATATACCGCCAATTTTGCGCCACGTATACTGCCAGGACGATCTGGAGTACGCAAAGGGTTGCCGCCAGCACCTCCCCAACCGCATGAGCCTTCGACCTGTACTTAGTGGGCAGGATTTCTATCTTTAGGCTCATGGAACCGGCCATACACGCCTGAAAATTGACAATTTTTAATAAATGATTACAGAGAAAGAAGCGTTGCAAGTTTCCAATTTAGGCAGTACTTTCCCCAAGGTTTATCTCAAACCTGAGAAAAAACGCTGGGCTTAAATGTGCAATAACTAATAAAAAAAATTACTTCATATGGAATGTGAGAGCTGTTGGTTATATTAAAGAAATTCTTGAAACACAAGTAGTGTGTAATAATCAGGAAATTACACTTTGAAATAAATACATTTTAAAATGCCAAGAGCATGTATCAAAGAAAGATTCTTGAAATTTTTAACACGACTAACAACGTAGGATTTTTCTTGTGAATTATAAGGCGAATTTCAAGAGACAATTTAAAACTGAAACTAAATAATTTAATTTCGCCATCCCGTAGCAAGCATTTTTGTTTCATCAGATTATATTCAGGCTGATTTCATTTTCTGAAATCAAACAAATACTGCGTAATGAGATTATCGCAAGTCATTTCCTGTTATGCTGAATTACTCAATTTTGATAGGTAATACACTGGCTTAGGTCAGCCGTAACATCTCCACCAACGCGAAGGCAATAATTACAGCATATTCAGTGTTGCGGAAAGCTGTTGTGTTAGTACTATTGGTATATGCCAAAAACGAGGATTTAATTAGAGCCTTTCATTCCTTAGCAAACGTTTACTAATCGCTTCCGATACACTATTATTATTATTAACTGATGTACTAATTCTTATTAGCATAGACATAAAAGCGTAGGCACTTTGCCAACGCTATAAAACCCGATGGTGGCTTGTGTAATTCCAGCAGATTAAAACAGTTAAGTGCACTCAGGTGCCAAGTACGATTTTATATGCAAAACGTGCATGTACTAGGGATTTAAATTTATTCCAGAGCCAAAATTGTGTTTAAAACAGCGATCTCAACATATTGAAGACATGACAAACTAATACTCATTTGCATCAATAAAACATTTATCGAAAATAAAGCTTCTAACGCAAGGCTGTCTCTCAGAAGATCTCTTTTTCACAAACTTTATAATTAGTTTATCAATTAATTAGAAGGTTCTAACTTTTTGTTCTGTCATTTCACATACAACAATGTTGTGGTTTTTATTTTACTCGTTAGTGATGCTATTATTATGATGTGCCATTATTGTTATGCGCTGCCAGTATTAAAATGCAATGCAAGGATCGAGATCCAAAACAATGGAAGTTTGCCAATTTTTAGAGAAATAAAATCACAATATACTTTATATCGAAAAAAAATTATGCAAACGCCTTCACAAGTTTTTGTTTAAAAATCGAAACAGTAGAGAATTACAATATTTTTAGCCAGATTTCAAAAGCAAACAGCTGATATAAATAAACAGATTCTCATATATTCACTCGAGTTCCGTTACCGCTAATTCTAAAACGTAATCCCTAAAAAAATCGATAGTGAGAACCTGAATACCTAAATATTTTATCGTATCATATATCCACAACCCAGATATAAATACCTATTGTGACAGCATCTGAGCTTCAATATATCAAGTTGCTAGAAATAAAAACTCAAGGATTATGGTAAAGCGGGGCCATAAAAACGCTATCTTCCACATAAACCTCGCTACTAAATATTTTAATTCCTATGGGTGCAGAAACCTTCTTATGAGTGGGAGTGCCATTGTGGTTTGCCAACCAGACACCTGACATCGCATAAATGAAAGATCGTTAATGAGCCAAGAACGAAACCCTTTCTCCTTCTCTAATGTCGTTGACAGTTCAAAATAACCTCGTTCTACGTATCTTATGTTGAAATTGCAGTTTGTTTTAATAGCGGCTCACCTGAACCATGCTTCCTTGGATGAGTTTTGCAGCTGCGAAGGCATACGGATGTGGCGCCAGAGCCGACAGGATGCTGAGGGCCATAGAGGCGTAGAGAGTGCTGAGCGCCAGAGGCTTGCGGCCAAACTTGTCGGCCAATGCGCCGCCGAACACCCCACCGATCACAGCGCCCACCAGAAATAGGGTCTGGAAAATACGCAGCATGTACTTGTCCTCACACACCAGGTTCCACTGAAAAAGAAGAATGGAGAGCATTCAATAAATAAAATGTCTCTATGGCCAAATCTACATTTCAATATGCGTGTGTATTTCCCTAACCACTTCTTAGGAGAATGTTATGAAAATCGAAAAAAATTGCCAATAAACAAATGTTTACAATACAAATTATTTAATCGAATAAAATGTCATTTGGATGAGAAGGTTTAGTTTTTAAAAAACAGCAGCAATTCTTATCTATCACTTTCACTTTTACTGTTAAATCGTTTAACTACTGATAATGGAAGTAATAAAAGTCTAAACAGTTTAAATAAAATATAACATTTAACAGATTATATAAAATTTTGAAAAGATGACATGTTTTTATTTAAAAGCCTATAATACAGTACTAAGTACTAAGATCTTTGGAAAAATCGCGAGAGGTGTTAAATGCAATAAATCATTTCAGTTAGGAAATTCTTTAAATTCGTAAAGTTTGTGATTGATAATTTAAGAAATCATCCGTTTAAAGATTTTTTTTACCTGGCAATATAAATAAATTTATAAATCAAGCACAAAATCACAGTTACTAATTAATTTTAAATTCCGTTTTCACAAGTTGATACATTTAAGCTAAATTGTGATCATTAAAAGCTTTCTGGTTTTATCTCTTACCTCCATGGCGACGGACCACAGCTCCATGCCAGAGTCGTAGGCATAGCCATTGTCACACTTCTGCACACCAAGTGTGTGATTGTACGGGTCGACGTACATGTGACATTTGTCATACGGAGACTTGCCCAACATCGGCTCATCCACCATTGGAATCGTCATATTGAGAGGCAGTGAAGAAAAGTTCGCAGGTAGCTAAATAAACAAAATTAAATAAGGTTCTACGTGTAATGCAAACTAGTAGGAGCATTTCACACCCACAAAAAAGATCACATTTAATGCTTCACTAAGATCGAAAGTATCACAGCAACTATTTACAACATAAATTAACTTTATTGATTTCATCACTGCAGGTATCGGGCTTCAAGATCTCCAAATCGAGTCCACTTACCAAGCATCGCTGAGGGGGGCTATAGTTCCAGAGGGACAGCGAGAAGATGGTGACTAGATACCAGAAGACGTTGATCTGTAGCAAGGTCACCACCAGGATCTGGTACCGTCCAGGACTCCCCAGTTGCATCAACAGTCCTTCTAGTTTCGTACTCATTTTGGGGAGTGGCTAAGCAAATTCTTAATGTCACCTTTTTGTCCTCAGTTCTACACAATAAAAATAGCATAATAATTATTATAACATAAAACCAGCAGGCGTGCAATAAATTTTGCGTTTGAGAGCTCGCTGAGCTTCGCTTCAGAAACCTCTTTCTGGTCAGGCAGCCTGAGCAACTGATTGGAGAAAGAAAAGCAATATTCGAATTGTACAGATACCGAACATATTGCCTGGCAATATCCAGGCGACTTCCAGAAATTTGCAGGATTCTGTAGTATTTTAAGCATCACGAAAAACAACTCGAATTCACGAGGTGCCATAGATTTTCAAGAATGCATAGGTATTGTAAACTTTCAGGAATTCAAGAACATTGAACAAATCACGGAAATTCAAAGAACAAGTGGAATGTAACGGTATAACAAACGTAAATTATCTGCAGTGCTCAGAAGTACAACCTTATTCTGGCTGCGTGAGATTTTTTTCATGCCGATTGATTCCGATGAGTTGGCCTATCAGAATTATTGTCAATAACATTTCTAACTTAAATCGGTCTACAAAAATAGCTAAGAAAAATTACTACAAGTATTGATAATCTTCGATTTTCATATGGGCGCATGGCGCAAGCTCTGTCATGGATATCACGATTCACAAAAAATATCACAAATGCTGACCAGTCCTAGCATCACGCTACACTTACGTTTGCATCAGCTCTGATGTGATGATGGGCACGGGTATTAAAAAACGTGTCTCTGTAGCGAATGAGCGATAAGTCCTCTCGATAGTCGACGATCGCGATCGAATGAGGTTTCAAGGCCCAGCGCTGAGTTATAAGGTACCATTGCATCAGCAGGCAATCGCTTGCCAAGCGTTTTTCAGAAGATATAAAAAACTTAAGTTAAAAGTATTAATAATACGCTTGCCAAGAACACATGTCCCGCATGGCGGACGCAGGGTTTCCGGTGTTACCGGTTTGACATTCAGAAACATTGTACATTCCCGTCGAGCGGCAATATAAAATTGGTGATTAAAACGATGAGCAAAATTGCTACACAATTACGATATACACTGTAACTCGTGGGAGAAAGGATTATCTGGAAAAGAAATCCATCTGTCCAATTTATCATGGGGCTACTATCTCTTCTGTGTGGCCATCAACATTAGCCTACTACTAAATTCAATCCTTGGGACAACATTCCAACGTCTAATGACGTGCAAAGAGTGACCAAATAGTATTATAGAGCGAGTTCCACGAGTCGATTGGAAGTATCACCACGATAGTTTCCAAACTTACGTGCAAAGACTTGCTTACTAAAATAAAAAGAAATATGAGAAAATTGCGGAAGGTCTGTGCCATCCCCCCCCCCCAAAAAAAAGACAAATGAAAGTGGAGGAAATTAAAAATGATGAAAGAATGAAAGTGGAGCGTAGGAGGCACACAAGAAATGTAAAGCAGAGCAAAACGAATGCAGAAAATGGAGAATTAAAAAGAGAATCCGAGGAAATACAAATGTAAGAAAAATATAAGGAAAGACAATGGAAGAAATTTCTAAGCAAAAATAATGGAGGAGTAATCTAAAGAAATGAAAAGTGGGAAGAAAAATCTTAGGAACGAAAAATGGGAAAAAAATCTAAGTACAGTCAACTCTCCGTAACTCGGAATTTTTGGGAGTAAATTCTCAAAAAAAAAATTCCGAGTTACGAGTTACGGAGGGGTGT
>JAQIXS010002381.1:0-23222 GCA_034700785.1 Rossiulus vilnensis
CCGCCTTCAGCAACCTCCAAATCTGGTACGCCCACTACGACAACAACCCCAGCTTCAGCGACTGGAGCAACTTTGGAGGATGGACCACCCCAGGCATCAAGCAGTACCAGGGAACCACGACTTTGTGTGGTGCTGGAGTCGATCTCGATTTCTATTGAACATATTCATTACCATTTCATGCTTCCGGCTTTTGACTGTTATCTAGTAACATGCAGAGGAGAATTTGTGGGGGGGCCTACTCCGTGTCTACAACTATTGCTCAGTCAATCAACAATGATATCCTTAGGGACTATCATCAGTCTGGAACGATACACATTGATCAAAGCAAATTTTATGTACAAAATGTAGCCTGAAATCCATGATGATGTAGTTTTTGGCAAATTCTTGCTTATGGTGTTCTCTTAGTGGTACATGTTTTCAAACGATTGATATATTTAAATGTAGCCAAAAATCAATCATTGAAAAGTGTTTTTTTAAACATAATGACCTATGCAGACTAAATTTTCTATTTGAGATTAAAACAAAGTTATGTACAAAATGTAGCCAATAATTCATCATGATATTACAGTTTTAAAAAAAATTAGTTATGACGTACATTAAATTAGTATTTCTAAAACAAAATATTGAAATGGACACTGAAGCCGATTTAAAACATTCAGTTTTTTAAAATGTTTGTTAATGATGTTAAAAAACATTCTAGTTGGAAAAGTACATATGGTCATATATGGTTGACTCCGAAATCGGCCTTTATGATCCCATTTGTCCATTCATGACTATAAATGTTTACACACTGTTAAAATATGCCATTTAACTGATAAGGTTAGATGAAAATTTGACTACGAATATACCTATATGGCCATATAGGGCTATTTATTTTATCAAGTTTTAATATACTGTTAATATATGGAGATAAATTACATTTGCCATATAATTTTGCATCAAAAATTGGCCACTAATGGATCAGTATGGTAATATATGCTCATGTTTATGGGGCCATATACATGGATCTAGTCATGTTTAGCTACCTCAATTTGCTATATGTGGTGATGTCAATATATTACAATGCAAACACTTATACATGACCATATATCGCCAGGTATACATATGACCTCATATGTAACCATATTCAACATGTCCACCCTGGCTTGCAAAGAAATGCAAATTAAAAAACATGATTTGTGATCTTGTTTTTAAAGAAAAAAATATACCTACGTGTACATGCACAGTGTGCTTGGAAATGGTAAAATGACTACACATAAATCATTTGTTTACTGTAACCAGTGTAGCACCGATTCAAAACACCTGATGGGCAGTTTGACAAGGAAGTCTACATTTTCCATCTGGCCCAAGGTGTGATTCTCACAAATGCTCAAATAAGAGACAATCTTACATTTCCAGTCAAAACATCACCAATCCAAACTGACATATTGTGATGATGCTATCATTCAAGTGTAAATTCTCTAACAATTGTGACATATTGTGCCACATTGTGATTGCAAAGCTATATAGTAAATAAAGCGTATATTTTGAGCAGTTTTATCAAAGTGTTTTAATCACACTATGGGTTTGGCATTGTCTCATCTGTTTCAAAAATCTGATGTTACAGATTAAGTGTTTTGCCCTGATGTAAACAGAATTAAAATATACAGGCAGATAGACAGATAGCATACTTTAATCACAAATAGACAAATGCAATACAACAACCTAATGACTATTAGGGATTTACAACCCTACAAGCCAGAATAAATATTAGAAAATCGAATACATAGATAGACAATGAATCACAAATAGATCTGCAACTTTAGTTACTGGTTTAATTTATTATGTTCTGGGTCTAAAAATGATAGAGAGTAAATAAGGGTGTCATTATTTGTGAATTATAAGTTACATGTATATGAAAATGAAGGCGTGTTAAATATAATTGCTATAAGCCGGCGTATTTCAAAGGATGTCTTGAGCCCATTTTTTGGGGTTTGCCAGTTGTTAAATCTGTTTCAATAAAATTATAATTTTTACAAATCATTTGAAGTTGTAGAAAAAAATGAAAGCAAAACGTTTAACAAATGCAGCTTAAAAATATATCTTCGGGATTGGCTCTGGCCATTTCACATAAGGCAAACTGAAATTTTGACCCAGACATTAATTTTTAACTACTGTTTATGTAATGCCAATGAACACATTGACCCTGAAAACAAGGGATTCCCGTTAACAATGATCAAATGCATGGTTATAAGAATAGGCCTACATTCTGTTGGCCAATTACAAAAATCCCAAGTAGCTTAAGTCCCTTTGCTGATAACTACAGAACTAACATAAAGCATGCACCTCTTAAAATATTTCTCGCCACTCTTGAAACATATTTTTAACATATGTAAAAATATTGTTTTAACGTTTGGGAAACTCTTAAAATATTTTTACATTTATAATAATTTATTTAATATCTAAATTTTGGATGCCAATCAGAGTTGTATTAAGTCCCAAACGGCGCCTCATAACTTGCGCTCATAAGCAACAAAATGTAAAAATATTATGCTGCACGAACCACATGTGTTTCTTGAGTTTAAATGAATATTATTAATCCACTCTGTCCCATGACTCAATTTCTTGTTTATAAAGCTGTTTGGAAATTCTATAGCATGACATTCGTTAAGCCAGATACCACATTAGCTGTGAAACAAATTATTTATGCTTGTGCTAGAATACAGCTGTCTAAACATATCGAATTATGCGGCATAAATGTCTGTATAAAGCAAGACAGAAGACGCCATTGAGCATTCATAATAGTAAAATTACCTTGACAAATCGATCAGCTTTTCATTTCGCAAGATTAGAATGTGATTAAGATTACATCGTAATTACTTTTTATCTTGATATCTTCTGTTGGTGGCAACAGACGTTCAAAGCTGCTTATCGGTAAGCGCATACAATAAGTTGTATTCGTTTCTTTAATTTTTATTCACTGAAGCAGTAACCTACATATATACTTTAGCGCTAGTGATGATTGATCACAGTAAAAAAGTATAATACAATCGCGGCTATTATTGTAAGTTCATGATCCCAGATAAATTGTTAAACAAATTAATTTTTTATCTTTAAATCCAAAATTAAAATCAAAGTTTAACAACTTGCAATTAGAGCTCAAGAAGTTATTAAATTTAGTTGAAAAATTCGACAATAGGAGATGCATTAGCATGAAACCTCTGCATGAGAATAGTATTCCTATTATCTACTCGTTGAGAACAACAACACAGCTTGAAAATTAGTGATACCGGACATATTCTTTATAAGCAATGCAAAATTGTTTTACTGTGACGGACAATTCCCCAGGTAGCACACGTCCAATAAGGCATCCAAACATAACTTTTTTTGGAAACTTTTTGACATGATTTAAAGGCTTCCAAACTTTACTGGGGTTATTATACACTTTTTGACAATCTTCCAAATGTGTTTAGACATTCAGAAGTCATTTTAGATAATTTTTAGGAGAAAGTTACATGTTTATGACCAAATAATGACGTCATCTGCCCCATTTGAGCAACCTTGCATGATGTTTACGGGCATGAAACGTCTTGCAAGGCATGGGCATGGAGATTACATTTCTTAAATTTTTGGACGTCTTCGATATCAAATATTAGGCTATTGACTAAATCATCTATTGACTATTAGTCATTTAGTCACTTTTTGACGTTCTTCCCATTGTGTTCGGACACTCGGAAGTCATTTTAGGTCATTTTTAGGAGAAAGTGACATGTTTATGAACAAAAAAATGACGTCATCTGTACCATTTGAACAACCTTGCATGGTGTTTACTGGCATGGAACATCTTGCAAGACATGGACATGGAGATTGCATTTGTTCAATTTTTGGCTTCTTTGAAATCGAAAATTAGACTTGTCTAAATCAACCTGAATGGGAAGAGAGGAGTGGAATCACGACCACTTTTCATATTTTTGAGGAGGTGAAGAACGCCATTAGCGAAAATTTAACGAACTACATTAGAAATCAATAATTTTTGGTTACAAAATGTTGCTAGCAAACACCATTATTTCTTATAATTGTACATCTTGGCAAAATTTTAAAATAAGCTGATACAAATGTGGGTTTTTAGCGTATAATTTTGTACAAAATTGTCTAACAAATGCCATAATTTAAAATTGTGTAACGCCGTAGGCATACATTTTTAAAAAAGTTGATTGAAAATATGGGGTATTAGCCAATAATTCGGTAAAGCTTTTAGTAACTTATTGATATAAATTCAGAGTTAGTTTTTAGCGCTAACGAATTTCCGTGATTTTTTTATCTGCACTGCAAAGCCATTAATTAGATAGGTCCAGTTCTGTAAAATGTCGTCAAGGAGGCCGATTAATTTTGCGTTCAGGCTGTTATGATCTGAGAGGTTAAAAGGCAGGGGTGTTCACAAAATTCGGATGATGATTAAGCAGTCGTTTAAATTTAACTGCGGAATAAAAAAATATGTAATCTGTACATGTAATTTACCTGCAGTACAGATAAAAAATCATGGAAATACATGTATGTTAGTACAAACAATCCTCAACACTGAATTTAAAAGAAAAAGTGACTTCGTATAACTTTAAAAAATCTCCATGTATGTTTGTTTATAACTTGGACGAATGTCCGGGTGACTGTGTTATGCAATGGTCTTACTGACTCATAAAATACACTGTAGGTGAATCTCTATGAAAGACATAAATAAATTAAGGTAAATTAATGACTTTGAATTAATATATGCATGTGCACATGTGGCGAATATATACAAATATTTGGAATTGGGAATTCATTATTGCTACAACATCCCTAATACTTAGTGGGCTCTATGGAGCAGTGTCCTTTGCAAATCGGCTTTAAATAAAATGACCTAGGGGCCCTTGCAATTATGGACCTCTGCCCTTTTATGTAGGTGGTGGTACACTGGTTTGTCTCCATAAAACTGGAATCATCTGAACAAATGGCATGTATATAATTACCTATTGCTACATGTTCATTTGTCATACTCTTTGGGCCACTTTGACTCCCTTAAAACAGACATTTGGAAGTTTAAAGTGATTCTAAGCTGAAATACCAGCCCTAGGGTAACATTTGTTTGTCGCTTTAGCTCATCCAATAATACCATTTTGGTGGGTAAAACATGCCCTTAATGATAATTGATGATAAATGATATTATAAGGCAGCAAAGAAATCATTATATCTAGTACTAATTTGGGGGGTACCCACCCGTGAATCGATAAGATATTTTTGCATTGTAGTGAAGTCTGCTGATAATTATTTATTAATTATATTAACTTGCTTGTTACAGTTTGACAAAACTCTTCCGTCAGCCATAATGCGTTTCTTGGTTTCTTGTCTCCTATTGGCCGTTTCGACTCCTCATGCTGTGGAGGCCACCTTGGGAGTTGATGTCAGCACTGATATACCTCCTGTAAATAATTTTTGATAAATCAGTCTGTTGCATGATGCCCACAAAATAGTCGCTCCAAATCAAAATCGTTAATGATTTCGTTGTGACGAACATAGCATCGATGATTTCACAAAAACTCATACATTGTATGAGGGAAACATCAATTATACATCAATGTCAGTTCTGATGATAATTAAGCTTTGATAATACAATTTTCACATAGGATACCGTGTGATAGACGCTTCGAATAGGATGTTTTTTTCAAAATTTTTTATTTATTTTTAAACTAGTTTTAATGTCTCCAATTTTTAATCAATTCATAAATTTGCTTATCTTCTAAACGGCACAGAATTTTGTTAATTAAAGTTGATAGTTAAGTAGATTGCGAAAGATAGTTGATTGCAAAAAGTGGGGCATCTATACCCATCTATACCCTTATTTGATGATTTAAGGTAAAATTATAATCTAATCATTTTAAAGATTAAATCATCCAGATAAAATAATTATTCAAAGCATATGATATTCAGGTACCCCTTGACCAAAAGTAGCTTTACCAAATCTGATGAATATGTTAATATTGTACTTAATTTTGCATTCATAGAATTACATAATAGCACCTGAGGAAGCCCTGTATAAATGCAAAAAAGCATGTTTCAACTCAAACCCTATTTGACTTTTTCAGTCATAAGGTCTACTAACATGTAAAGCAATTATGAATCGAACTAACATCATGAACTGGTGCAGATATTTTTGAAGCATGTTTTTTTTCAAAATATGTTTCCAATATAACAAGTAAAATGCAAGTAGTAATATATGCACACAATTTCAACTCATGCGTTAGGGTAGCACATTTAACTGTTTAAAGGATAATCAAGCAGTAAAAAAGAAGGAAGCAGGAATAGAAAAAGACGCTGAGAGGTAGCAAACAGGATGTTAACTTTGTTAAGGCTAAGACAAGAGGTTCAGATACAAAGAAAAAGCTGCTGACAAAGTAAGGGATTAAGTGGGTAAAAAAATTAAGAATGCAAACACAGTAATTCAAGTAGTGGTGGGGGAAAGGTAAAAAAGCACAAAAAGGAATGATAAGACCAAATTTTTAGAATAAATTATGTGAAGTTATCATGAAAGAACTTCCTTCGTGGTTTCTATATATGTCATCCAATATTTGCTTTCTAATACCTTTCATAGTTCTACCTTGAAAGAAGTACCATTCTCATGCACACGTTTATCATTAATACATTTTCAACCATGTGCTTTGCTTCTTGCCATGGTTTAGTCTGCCTGGAACTGCCTTGTCTCTGAAGGCTACACCTTTGCCATTGTTCGAGTCTACCAAAGCACTGGTCAAGTAGATCCCATTTCTGCTACGACCATAAATAACGCTCGTGCTAGTGGCATTGCTTCTGTCGATGGCTACGTATTCCCTTGCTTTAGTTGTGGCAATCCAGCTGGACAGATCCAAGACACTATCAACAACTTGAATGCCAATGGGGCTGTTGTGGGGCAGGTATGCAAACCGTTTTGATACATCTGCTATTATTGACCGGAATTTGACCATAAGATCATAAATGGGCTTATATATGCCAAAACAGATCATGTATGTCAATATATCTGCACCCCAATACATGGCAAATTTGATTTAAGCCATATACATGCATCATACATGCATATGTCTGCATATTTGGCCTTTTAGGTAGACCTAACTATCACATCCTAAAATTATTTTATTCAGAAAGTTACTAAAGAGCTAAAAACCGATCAACTTTAAAAAGAATAATGCTGTGATGTTTTTAAATTACATATCACTTAAAATGTCAGTCATAAAAAAATTCTAATTACGAAGTAGTAATATTTTATTCGATTCTACTGCTTCCCTTAGGCAAATGTTATGTATGCTAACATAAATATTTAACTTTTATATAAGTTACTATATTATACTGAATATTTTAGGTAAAGCCATATTTAGATATGTATGACCATATCTGTACGTTCAAAGATATTGACACATGTTTATATAGTCATTCAAGTCCATTTGTGGCCTATTTCAAATATAAAATATTTGGGTATTGCATGTCCAAATATTGATAATATATCAACCATATTAAGTTGTCCACCTGAGATTAACGGGCCTCCCTTTCTGATATGTTTGAATCATTTCAATGCTATATTTCCTTTCAGCTCTGGTTGGACATAGAAGGCACTGAGTACTGGGGAAGTAACTGCGATGACAACATCAATTTCATCAGAGGCTTAGTTGACGAGTGTAGTGCCCAACGTATGGGAGTGGGTATCTACTCTAGCAAGTCACAGTGGGACCCTATTACCTGTAGTACCACTGATTTCGGAGACCTCCCAATCTGGTACGCCCATTATGACCAGGACCCCAGCTTCAATGACTGGGACAACTTTGGAGGATGGACCAAACCAGGCATGAAACAGTACGAGGGAGACATTCAATTGTGCGAAGTAGGAGTGGACATGGATTTCTATTAAATCCTGTGCTATACTACTATATGTACACTTTGTATACCGTGATGTAATTCACTTAAGCCTTTCCTTCCTAAACAGGATCATTTAATTGTAATTTCTTTAATAATATGGTAACTGGTATACATATAAACTATATCTGTAGCATATTGTATGTTGGAATGGTGCTTTGGTCATATTGCACCATTGTTTAGTCTGTTGATGCTCTAGATGCTCTAGAAGAGGCAGATTAACCAGACTATTGGACATATAGGGACAGTATCAAGGTCAGTGGGGAGAAATGGGTAGAGTACAAACCCAGATTTGGAAGACAGACAAAAACCCGGGTATGCCTTTCTGGAGAGGCAAGGACGGCCATCCACAAAAGTATGTTAGCATGCAGCCACCACCGCAAGCAGTTGAAAGGGGATCCCATTGCAACTAAACAGGCATGGGAGTGTGACGTGGGAAGAGGGGGTCAGTATGGACAAGGACCCCATTGTACGTCCAAGGATGAGCTGTTCATGAAACAGCCAATAACAAGAAGAGAACACTTACCCTTGGACCAGGAGGATATAAAAAGGGTCCCAAGGAGAGACGTGCTCTCTTGACTTTCTGGACTTCATCTTGACTTCTTCCCGGGACCTCCTAGGAGGGAAAGAGAGAAGAGTTCTTTGTGTTTACTATTCTTGCACTTATATTCTTTGTTTGAAATATCTTTAACTTGTTCCTTATACTCCACAATTTTGTCGCCGCATATTTGAGTACCCACTCCGCGTGCTCCAGTCTATTTTACTTTAAATCTCATTTATGCTTATGATAATAAACGGCTGCCCACCTGGGTTAGTCCTGTTCGTTCAAACGTACCATATTCTCGTGTCGCATTAATCGACCACAGAGTGACGACTACCACGCCACATCGATCTCCTGGTGAGTTTAACTCCAAGCCTACAACACAACTCGACGTGCCCGGCTCAGAAGTTGACCCAGTCGGAGGCCCGCACAGCAGGACCCCCGCCTTATCGTGTCCTTCCCCGCACCGTACACACGCCCGGCACCTCCTCGTGAGACGAGAGCGACAGCCCGCTCACAGGAGGACTACCAGATAAAAACAAGTTGGCTAATGCATTTGTTGCTAGATGCATTTCTGCACAGGACAAGGGGTATGGTTTAGACAACCATACCCCTTGTCCTGTGCAAAGATACTTGAAAGATGGCAAACAAAAGGAAAGTAAGCCCAGGGAGAAGGATAGCCCGGGTCTGCTCTATAAGAATGGGGACATTGTTCGGGACAGTCAAGGAATATTTAGGCTACTCGATGAGCATAAAAGTATATTTGTGACAACTTAAGTTAAAGTAGACCACACAGAGCATGTAAAGACTAACCAATTACACGGCAGTAGTACCCATTACCCAGGCAGAAATGACCAAGGCCATCCAGCAACTAAAAGTTGGGAAAGCAGTTGGATAAGATAACATACCAATTGAGTTCCTACAACACCAGGAAGTAAGGGGATAGAGGTACTCAAGAAAACCTTCAACTAGGTCCTCACTCATGGCTGAATACCACACGACTGGTAGATCACCAGAATCGTGTTAATTAATTAGGAAGAAGACAAAGCTGACCTTGGGAGCTTATATGGGAGGGATCCCTTATATGCCCATATTTTTTACTTTTCCACCCGTTGAAAAGTACTTCTAGAACTAAAGGGGACATATTTAGCACACCCATCAAGTTATAAAGACTGTTGACTAGTACAATTTTTCTTAAAAACTTACTTATACAATTTACACGAAATGTTTGTAGTAATTGTCAATATTGATGCAAATACCTTAGCTGACATTATTAGGATTAACTGCTATGAAGTTATTAATGATAATAGATTTCCTTATATATATATATTTACAATATTTATGCATAAGTGTTCATTAGATCAGGAAACTTGTGTGCATGTTTTCCTAAACAGTGTATGTATTTTATCAGTGTTATTGCAAAGATTCTGTTGTGTGCATTTGGAAGTTTCGCTAAAATCGACATCTCTTTATAAAGACAAGTTCAATTTCACGGAGTTCATTTTTTTAAATTGCTTCATACAAAAGCAATGTTCAAATATTGTTCTTTTAATGTTAAATTAATGCGTAAGTAATATTGCAACATATTTAAAACAATACGAATGAGTGTCTAACAATATTGAAAATGTTACAAGATTGCATCGTTCATGTACATGTATTGCCCATTATTAAAAAGGGTTGCATTTTTCTAGCCAGAAAAGCAGTTAAAAACAGAATTAATTCAGTTATGGGTATTTTTTAAACTCGGGATTTTCCAAATCCTACTTCATTTAATTGCAAAATGGATATTTGGCTGTGCCAGTGGTCTTTAATGATTTATCGTTGTCAAAGCCGTTGTTAAATTACAAATTATCAATTTAATATAAATATAAAAAATAGTTTCGCAACTTACCCAGCGGAACTGATAAATACTACCAGAAAATGGTTACAGTAGACCTACTTTAGTGCTTCTATATTGTATGAAGTCTGAATTTCTTAAGTTATATTTTGCAAAGGGTTGATTATCTCTTAATATTTATTGATATCTGAGTCAGGCACTTATCTTAAATATCGAGCCATTGCTAGTTGTAGACGAAGGTAGCTTTTCTCTTAATGTGTACATCCTGGAACCATTATTTTGTAGATTTGCGCAGGCGCTAAAATTATCTCCTTGAAAGCTGTCTGGATTCTGCAAACTTGAAAGTGAGGGGGAAGATCATCAACAATATTTATTACACAACGTATTGCAAAAATTGAATTTGTAATAGTTTAGAAACGCTATAAACACCATGTAGCACTGGGCAAAACGCTCTCCAGGTCGCTCTCCATCTCTATTGCTGCAGAGTCCAGTTTAGATGCTGTTGGGCGAACTGAAGGCGTGCTTGGCAATGAGCTGCGGACAGTCTTGGACCTGTGGCAGGTCTATGAGGCCTCAGACTGCTTTCCTGAAGTCTTCGCCTCACTGTCCACTGACTTACAGCTGTTCCTTGGACTCCTCTAAGCTGCTGTTGCACTTGAACAGCAGTCAGTCGTCGGTCTCGCAAGGATGTCAATGCAATGAAGCGATCTTCTCGCTCAGTTGTGGACCGAGGTCTGCCTGAACCTGGTCGCCTGTTGAAGGAACCAGTCTCCTCATAACGTTGGCAGACCCTTCGAACAGCTGATTGGCTGATATTGAGTTGGCGAGCCACAACTCTCTGGCTATGCCCTACATCACGTAAAGCAACAACTTGTGCGGCTGCTTCTGGTGTTGTGGTCATTTAATCGAGAAACTATTAATTAACAATATGGCTGGATGTGTGCTAAGTGTACAGTAATTAAGTTCTAATAATCAAATTGCATTCACAAACACTTTTATAACCACCGGGGTACAAGAATGCAAATGTCATCAATAATGCAAATTCGGGTTGCTTCAAGTTCAACATTTGCTGCCTCAAATATCCATAAAGAATTTTTTGCAAACTAATTGATTTTTAAAGAACATTAACGTGTTTACAAAATGCATTTTTTCGAATTTAAATCGGCCATTTCGTTGCTGAGAAAAACACTTTTTTTCTGATGCAGGATGGTGAGTCGAATTTTTTGCACTTAAGTGTAGTTCTATTCTATTAGTTATCCTACAGTCAGCATATTAATTCCATGTGGGGGAAGGGGGGGAAGAAGGGTAATCTGTTTGACCCAAATTCTTCATAGTTAGAAGAACTGAAGGGTGACAGGGCCACTAAGCCATCTTGCTCGGTGAATTGTGCAATTGAAGTGTGCACGGTCTTGGTAAACACCAAATTTTACGAGTTGTCCGTTTAAGATGTCCTTTAAAGACCTTTTAAACAATCGATATCTTGGCCAGAAGGAATTTCCTTCCTAATCCTTCGAATGTCCTTCAAAAGTTGGACATTTTTAATTTATTAAATCCCCCTCTCCTTCTCCCTGGACGTCCAATGTACACTATCGAAATCTCCCTACTGAAATCTTAAGCCTTTAGGTGTGGTTGAAAATAATGTTTTAATAGTTACATATAATGTCGTTTTCAGTGGTCGTTTTAAACAGATTTCAATAATAAGTAAAGACATAGAAAAGGTACATGCTAAGTCAGCGACTGAAATCAACATGTAGGTCTTTAGACTGCTCGAAAAGTGTAATTCATTCATTGTTTTCACTTTAGTTTGGTCAAATTGAAAAAATCAATAAAATTTAATCAGCGTAACCATATATCTGGATGAAAGCAGGGAAATATTATAATAAAAATCCAGCGAGCGAAATAGGTAAAAATAACAGAATTTTTTGTATTACAAAAATCTCTCGATTAATTTAATCATTATGTAAGTCAATTATGTTTAGCAATCTCATAATGTCACACCGATTGAACATAAAATGTATCGTATTTTAAACACATTATGCAAAACATTATCATGGTGAAACTTTAATATCAGAACATCACATTCACTGCAAAGATGCTTCATGGTGACTGGGGTAAAGGCACACAAACGTCCCAAAAAATGCATTTTTTACTGTTGTTTTAAGACTTTCCACCTCAGAAATTGATGAGGAATTTTAGACAAACTATGCGCATTTTAAAGAGCAACATTTTGTTTACAAAATGAGCTATTTCCGTTTTCAATATGGATATCTACTTGCTGAAAAAAATACATTTTTAATACCTTGAGGTGGGCCAGTTCTGAAAGTGACCGATAAGTAAACTAAAAGTAAAATGCAAGTCTTTGAAAAGTCAGTTTTCGTCACCAAAATATGCGGACGCCATAACGATTATGCAGATTGCTAAAAAGGCGATTTATTGAGTCCTTCTCTGGTTTATCTCGACTAGGTTTTGCTCTTTATTGCCAAGATGTTTGTGACGTACTCGTAATTGGCCGCCAGGTACTCGTTCCTTCAAACTCGGATATCTCATTTTCGATGGCCAACTCCCGGATATTGGTCCAAATAGGCGATTCAGTTCAGTTCACTTTGTTGCCGCCATGCCAAACCCTTATTACCTGGAGATTCCGGTTGGCCATGTACAAAGAGCATCCACGTCGCATATGGGATCGCTTTTCTATCCCCACCCCACTCGAGTTTTTTTGGGGGGTGAGGGGGGGTTTTAGTAACACTTTTTCACCCCCATTAAAGGCCACCTGCCGTGGAGTGAGAAGAGAGACCACTTTTTATTAGTTATTTGCTGGCTCTCCGCATTTCCTTCTACACGTGTTTTGATTCTGGTGCGCTCATTGAGCTGCACTTTTCCCACTCTTACGACTGCGTATCCTTTTTTCTTTATCCCTCTCCCTTCGTCTCCCCTCGTTTTTGTCCACCTTGTCATATTGTAGTGGATGCGTTTTTTTTTCCCTTCTGCTTCTCCGGCGCAATCTGTGTCCACCACCTAAGGCATGGAAATAAAACTTCCGTTCTTGGGCACCCCTTAACGGGCTTAAGCATCATCTCGTGTTGAGCAGATTATAGGAACAGTTTCTTTAATCCCCTGTTGCGTGGACGCCTATCTCCCTGTCTTATTTGGGACTTATGGACCTCTCGAAATCATGTTTATATCGCAAGCACTCTCAGCCATGCACTTGACGAGCGCGCTATGGCATTGGCAAAGTCAGTGTATGTAATGATGCCAATTTCAAGCATAACATTTGGCGATAGGATTCTGTAAGTGTACTGGAAAGTTGGGGGGGGGGGGGAAAGACAGCCTTTATTTGAAGCTGTATTGAATTGATAATAACATATTGCTGCTGCTTTAGGACTTGTACTAACTACTAAACAAGAAATGAGATCTAGAAGAACAATAGTTATGCTGTATTCAGTGATTTGTACATACCAGTTCATTCATCTGCACCACATATTAACATAATATTTTACAAAACATCAGATTTAAATCAACAATATGATTTGCTTGATTGTTTCATATAATACAGATAACAATAAATTCAGTTTTTTTAAAAACCAACTGACAGGATCATAAAAAAGGGGAAAAATAAATACAAATTCCAAATGTACTTGTTAATTAAATGCATTCATAGTTATTTTTTAAAATGCCATATTTTGTTAGTTCAAATATATGTATGCTGTGCCTAATGAGATTTTGGCCAAGTGTCAAACAATAGGGAATCAGGTTTGGAATAATTGCGCTTTCATAGTAGAAAATCGTGTTTTGCTGTATTGTTCAAATATAATAACAAGCATTTAACGCACATCACAGCGTTTGATGTGCGTGTAAAATGCTGACGGTAGGCTGCTGAGTTGTATTGATAAATTTGATTTCAAAATAAAAAACAAACAAAAATAAGCCAATGTCACCCTGTGACATGTTTATTAACCAAACGATAAATTCATGTTTCTGTTGATTTTTATTGTTATTCTTATTATTGTTATTATTCTAGAAAATAATGTTGCGATGCATGTCAGGCCGAACTAAGCATTCGGAAATCAATTCAACATAACAAAATTGCAAATGCATCTTGTTTCGAAGGTTCAATTCAGTTCTGCTCAGTACCCTATTGTCAGCAAAGATATAGCCATCAACCCATGTTATTGTTTTATTTTTTTAAGTTTCCTTCTTCTTCGGCGAATACCACCGCATTTGGATGGTCACCATCATTATTGCCAAACTGAATTTCCGTTAGGTTAAAAATATATGTACCCTTTGGAAGAGAATTCCAAATGACTTCATCTCGGCGCAGTGCCCCACAGGGACCAGTTAATGCCATATGGTAGGGTGGTTCGAACACGGGAAGCGGATTAAGTAGAATTCCCAGAAGGATGTGATTTTTCAGACACCTGTGAAAGGCAGGAAATTGGTCGGTCCTCATACCACACCTCGATTCTCATCGATAACATTCAGGAATCAGTGCGTTCCTAAAATGTTTCATTGGGCTCGTTCGCCAAATCTTTGTCCGTTAACATTTAACTACCTGCGTGCTCGCATCTCTGACCATTGGTCGTGTAGCAACCATATTTGGGTGAGGGGAGAGCCTTCTGGACACTTTTCATCCGTCCCTTCAGGCTTCAGGGTCCAACGTGGGAAGGTCACCCACTGCACACGTATTCATTTTTCCCCTGAAATATGGCTCTCTTCCCTCTAATGTTTCTTCTATTGTTCATCATCGGATTGACGTTGCCTGGCAACCAACCACCTGGCCTCTTGTCGTCGCCGCCCACTTTTTGACGATGGACGGCTTATCGACCCCCTTCTTTTCCACTTACCTGCCTCTTTTGGGGAGGCTTCCGTCGAACAAGAAAATGTTGGCATATAGCGCTGATAACCATTATCATCCTCCGTGCATTTTTGCCTCGTCGCTAATCTGAAACCTCAGAAAGACAATCTCTTCGCTCGCTGAAGCCTACACCTGCCTGCCACGTACAACCTTTTTTTAGGCGCCTTTTTTTGGGGTCTTATCATCATCAGCATCATTGATCGCATTTTTGTAAACGTCACTTACGGTGTTTTCTGGTTCGGTCCCTGTAGTCTAGGAAACACTGGCGAGTGCCAGCCTGCCTGCCTTGACAAATAGGCGCACCTTTGAACGCCGGAGCCCATCGTTAAGGCGAATTTACACTTTTACCTTTGCATGAATATTCCAAAGGTCAAAGTGTAAACAGACGTTCACTTTTCAGCGAACGTCCGAGGTTAACGTTAATATTAAAGCATTCGGGTCAATTTTAGCTCTTGTCAATTTGGTTGATCATCTTGTATCAAAAGTGGCACAGTGTTAAGTTCAGCTTTAGTTTTGCCGGATGATGGGGGTGTCGGAGCTGAAGATGATTTTAAAAGATTTATCCACGCGTGAATAAATGGCGTTAAGATATTCTCTCGCCGTCTCTGCTTATCAAAATACTCGCATTCTTGCACAAGCCCAAGGCTAGACTTGGGAACAATCGTGTTTGTGAAACTCATTAAAATGCACCGTGGATGGCTCTGGGATCTTGAAGTATATTGCCAAAGCACAGCTTAACTTCATCTTGAGGCCCATTACTGTTACTTTGAACCACTCTTGATGGTGTTGGGATTTTGGAGTCCTGGAGGAGCGATTGGTTGTGTTCCATGTTTGATTTAGGAGTAAAGAAGGGCATAGGCGACAAATAGATGTTGCATTCACAATATCAATTTTTTTTTGGGCTCGCCATGGTATGTCTGGATCCGTCACAGTGATTCATTTTATAGATGATTCCACATTTAGAAAATGCTATATTTCCTAATTCCATTTCTAGAGCATGTATTTTTACCGGATTCCATTTCTAAAACATGCAGTATTTTCCGATTTTATGTCAAGTACATGTATATTCATCATTTTCTGAATTCATTTAGCTCATATGCGACTATAGGACATTTCAAACATGATACTTTTTTCAGAAAATGAGTGATAGACACATTAGTTATGTATAATATGCTAAGGGTTTTGCCAAACGTTTCTTTCGTAGTATACTGCTGTGGTAAAAAATGTGCCAAGATTTTGTTAGTTTATTGGGTTTTTTTAATTTACTGAAATTGCCATTGTTGCATTGTTATCTTCTGAATAGTTTCTGAAATGAGTTTTCGTTCTGCCCTTGCTTCATTGATTAAAATGGCCAGTATTTGTTTCAAGTACTGTTAGTTCATCATTGTCCAAGATATCCAGAGAATTCTTTATCTAGTCTAACATAATTTATCAATCGTTGCCCTTTTTGCATGATTTTTATTGGAAATATACATCATAAAAATCTCAAGGTTTGTTAGCATACAGATGGCCGCCAGAGCAGGTGACGTCAAGCCATCAGAACCTGCCCACAACTTAAGCCACGCCTAATCAGATCATCGCGCATTTGAATGAGATGAGCAACATCACTTTTAGTCATCCTTCACTTTAAAAATCCTAAAGATCACCCCAGGTATGGGAATGCCGAACGCACACGCCCAGCTTGACCCACATTCTGCTCGTTCTAATCCGCTGTATTTTTCCAACAGATTTCACGCATCGCTTTTGTTGTTTTCTTGCTAGCATTATTCGCTCGCAAGCCAACTGTTTCGACTTAAGTTGGCTAATCGGGGTTCGATTGCTCGTATGTGAATGTTTTTAGCGGAACTGATCGAGCAATTTAACTGTTTCAGTTTAGGCATGGAAGCCCGTTTCACTGTTTGACACCATGTAGGCATTCCCCATTTATTGCGTCGCGATTTAGGATTTGTAAATTAGTGGCTAGCGTTAGGCTAAAAAAAAAAGGCTGCAGTCAAACATTGACTCATGTTTCGCCATAAAATTTCGGTTTCATTGTGTGCACAGCAATGCGCTTCAAGCTAAATAGAACATTTTGAATATTGGATACAAAGTGCCGAAAGATGCATTTGTATCGTGAATTGAACTGATATCACGGAGGATATCGTGCACGTTTTCTACGTTGCGACTATAGGCCTACATGTAGCTTATCTGTAATATGTGATCGTCTCACGAGGAAGTTAATAGGCCTATCTGAAATTGTTCTTATAAAGCCGAGGCTAATGCTGCCATCCTTATTTACACGGATTCCACGGACGCTTTATCTCATTGCCACATATTTATTTATTTCTTTTTACTTATTCGATATCGTCGAATAACGGCATCGCTTATCAGTTGTTCTGTTAGCAGCAAGGAAGGCTTATTTAATTATCATGATTTGTAAAGAGGAGGCAGGATGGGAGAATGCGAGGAGGCTTGTCAGCCAGCTTCTGGCGAATTTCAAGTAGGCCTAGATGATGATATTTTTAGTTGAAAGTGAGAAGCTGTCCATAAGCTAGGCCTACGTCCCACAAAGAAAACAGGTGGGTAGAAATTAGTAGCTCAAAATTTGGTTAGTGTTGGCATTGTGAGTGGGTGCTTTGCAGAAAGTTGACATCAACTTGCCGATTTAAAGAATTCTGGCATATCCTGGTGAAAAAGGTAGATATGGGCCATATATGGTCAGACCATATATATTGGTAATACAGTAACTTAACTTGAAGTGTACATTTTATTTTAACATCGAACCACTGTCACATATTTGCTCGGGATAAATAAGCAGTTATGATATTGTCTTTATATGTTTTAATATATGGCGAAGTATGCAGTCATCAATGGCTTTGTCTAAAGTTGCTATGTATAGCGATGTCAACATATGGGCATTTATGGACTTAAGCCATAACTGACCATGGACATGTTTATCTAACCCTAACTTCGACAATATTCAACTTATTCACCCGGGAAAGAGAAACCCATTGCGTAAAGTTATCTTAATCATAAATCTGATATTAATGTTAGTGGTTTAACAGTTGAATCTGTTGGAATAAAACTGATATTGTGGCCAACTAAGCCAGATCTACTACATTGCATTTGACGGTGACACGTGTAATGGATGTAGGATTGAAGGGAGAAAATGGCCGTAAATTATTACTTGGTGATTTAATAGACGTATATGGGAGTATTATATTTGAGTTTTGAAAATCGGGCAATTATGACGCAAATAATACCTAGATGACGCTATGCAAAGGCTTATAGAATTGCCAATACCGATGGAAGATTACGGATTTTCTCCTGACAAATAGATAAACTATGAGATATTTTTTCTTTTTTGTGTTTCGCGATAAGGGAATTTGGTCCTAGATTTGATAGGGCCCCACTCAAACGGGTTATGGGTCACCACAATTAACAAGTGCTTAAAAAATGTGGCCTACGGCTAAGCTTTCGGCACATTTGTTGGAAACAAATTTCGAAACGTTTAAGGGGTAAAGGGTGCCTTTTGCATGGACAAGAGCCAATAAGATAGCAGGGAGACAAGACATTTAAAAGTGGCTATAGTGGTTGCTAGAGTCCATTAGCTCTGTCTCAATCTCTGTGGTGGAATCCTTTTGTGGAGTCACCTGGCGAACAAAGCAGTGCGTTAAAGGTCATCTCTAGGAGTTTAAATCTTTAGGAGATTAAATCTTTCAACATTAAAGAAATTATTTTTCATAGCATACTTGACGTTTTTAACCCCTTATGCACCAAAATAGAATTTCCGCTAATTATTTTTAGTTAGATTTTTTCCACCATGAACGATTTCGCCATGGATGTATTCACTCACTAGTGTTTAATTTAAATGGACCAATAGAAAGATATAGCCTGTTACGCGATTAATCCTTCCTGTACCATGTCTAATTAGGCGTGATTTTCTTTATGAAATAAGGCTAAATATTTCTGATTGGTAAAGACTCTGGATACTCTTGTTTAATACCGACTATAGTTGAAATTTTGCTAGCGCCTATACAATGTCTATAAATGGCATTACTCGATTGTTTAACAATTCTACTTCCCAATATATGATTATCAAATCAGTTGTAAATAAAATGGATATTAATTGTAGTTATGTTTCTTGCCACTGTCTACGATGTCACTAGTGACATTTTGCTAGCGTCTACAATGTTAATCAGTAACTTGGAAAAACAAACTGTAAATAACCAGTAAAATAACGTGTCCGCTTTATATACAAAGCAAGGCTCGTCCATAAATGGCAATGTTCAATTGTGTCATAATCCTACTTTCAAATGAATTAAATGCTAGTAAGTTGTAAATAAATATACAGTGTATATGAAAGAAGGATTTTTAATTGGAATAAGTGCTGTTACAACTGCTTATTTCGACCGATAATCTTCGAATAAACGAAAAGTCACATTAATAATTCTGGAAAAATAGGGCAAAATAACTAGCTCTGTGTGCTATCAAAATTTGGGGATCCAATGAATGTCATGGCAGGTGCACTTTATTCCGGTAGGAAGCACAAAAGACCTTTGGAGTGAAACGTTCAGTCTGGTCGTTCGTAGGCTTATTCGCATATTGCAATTCTAAATGCCTGTATTTTCTGCAACACTTTCTTAAAGAATAATTTAACAATGTATGTATACAAAATTTAGGAATACATTCAAGAAATGCCTTTGCCTCCGAAGAAACCATTATCCTACAACAACATTCAGTTGTTTACAAAATTATCATTTAAATGAAGAATAAAAATAGTTTTTTATAGAAAATTTCTTGAATGAAACTAGCCTTTGGTGATACAGTCAAAATGTTATATTCCGCTATGGACAAGTTCAGAATAAGTTGACGTAACAAGATGTCAGCGTAAAATACCCACTTGCATCGCCTTAAAATCGCCTTATCATGCATTCTGTGTTAGTTGCATTGTAATTTATTCCAAATGGACCCAAGTGAATAAGTGGAAACACAGTGCCTTCTGTGTTTTGAGTCCGACAAAGATACTGATTTGGTAGATATTTTTAAAGATGTTTGATATCTTGACGGAGTAAATCCTCGTGCTCATTTTCGTTAGTGCTGTTAGTTGTGGCAAACGATTTACTGTTTAACTTCCAAGTTTCAGGGATGTACGGCCCAAGCTTTGTGAAGTGTCAGCGAATTATCTTTCTGTACTGTAAAGAAAATGTAGATACAGTCTGTACAAAGGACTCAGAAAATTGCCCAACGTTTTTTTCTTACAAAACATAAAAGTAGCGATCCTGTATGCTAGTGAAATGTCGTGGCTAAGATTAGCCCTAAAATACAAGTAGGCCTACAAAACCCTCAGTTATTTTATTTTTGAGGATTAGTTGAGAAGTCTTTTACCCTAGATTATTTCTTACGCACTTATGATGACTATGTCATCCACAACAAACTTTGACGTGTGCTATAGGCCGATGATTTCTTACCATTGGTCTGGTATAGGCTTCATTTTGTGCCTACACACAGTTATTCCGGCGTGAGGAATGCGTTATGTACAAAAAAATTAAACATTTCGGTATAAGGCAGTGCTGGTATTGCGTACCTTGCAGTTTGGCCATTGTTGGAATATCATCTTGCATGCATTCTCCAGGTGCATATATGTACAGTATACTTCATGGCCGATAGCCACTCATGAAGAAAATGCATCTTTACATGCAGAAACACACACACGCAAATACAAAACTAGATGCAATTTTATTAAATGAATGTCCATGTTGGAAGTTAAACATTTCATCATTATTCATATGTGCATACATGTGCGTACGATGTTAATGAAATTACAATATGAGGTGAAATAATATCGCTCATCAGCTGCAACAATGGAACATTTTGAAAATGTTTAAGTCTTTCAAATGCTAAGTTTTATAGAGTTGTATTTTTATTGCAGCAGCATACTGCATCCACCATTTGGAAAAACCCTGGATATGTAATAAAACATATGCCAGGCGGAGGCAAAGTAAACGTAATGAATATACAAATCCTTAATTCTTTCCAATAACTATTAGTTTTGAAATTGACCTTTTTAAGTCGGTGAAGAATATTTTTTAAGCTGCATGTTATTGTTGGTCTTCCTATCGCATTCTATTCTGAGACATCAGCTCAACAAAGTTTAGCAAAACACGCAATATTTCCTGAATTCAAACAACTTGGGTAATTATTCCTCACTTAAAGATAAGCAGAAACAATTTTAGTGAGACCATATGCGTATGTTTGTATTTTCAAATGCTTATTGGCTGGCGGACACTTTAATCTAGCTTAGTATCCGTTTAGTGTTTGTAGCTCAAGTTGTGAAGGTTGAGCCAAAATAATATTAGGTAATTTGCCCATGCAGCATGCACAAAATTACTTGTTATAATTGCTAATCCTGTCATTCTGTCCTGTTGTCTCAGTGATATTAATACAACTTGTAGTATAGGGCAGGTGTTCCAACTTAAAGTGTCCGGACGGACACAAAGAATTCTCCTTATATTTTTATTCGAGGCGGTTACAAAATCCATAGAAACTGTCAGGGACATGCTCACCCTTGGGACATGACCGGTTGAAGGTAACGAAGGCGATTCGTCCTAATTTTTTCCGCTGGTCACCAATGATCGTACCTCAAAGAGGATCAGGTTTTCGTGCGCTGTCCTGAAACTGGTGTAACATATCGGTTCGAGCCCAAAGGGCTGACCATTCGACAGCCTACCGGACATTCGGTGTCCAGAGAGAGAGAGAGACGGTCAACTGTTCGCTTCTTTTGTCTTTAGTCATCTGGGCTTTCCCCCACTCTCTACGTGCAATTTAATTTTTTTTAAAAACAATCCATCAACATTCATTATGGCTTCTGCGGAATCGCCGTTCATCTATGACACTTCGGTCGGTTTTAGTGAATTGGACAACAGTTCCAACAATCTCCCATTCTCTGATTGCGTCTTCGGCAGTGGGATGTTTCCTACTCAGCCTGTGCCTGGTAAGCATTGCTCCTGGTATAATTTTATTTTTTCATGTTTTTTTTACGGTTCTTGCACCCATTACTTGTGAAACTTTGATTATGGCCACGTGATCTGGTGGATTTGCGATCCTACGATTATTAGCGAATTAACATCTGGATCTGGAACATCTTCAATTATAGATCTGGCTTTATTTTCTGTATAAACTATCGTTATCAAAAATGGAATAGACCCAAATGGATAACAAATTCCTAAGAATAAATTTAGCAATTATAATAATTAGCTGAAGCAAACATGTAATTTTTAGCATAGTGGTGATCACTCGGGAAAGGATTTTAAACACAAAAATGTCCGTCAGGCGACGGCAAAGTAAACGCAATGAATATACAAATCACTCATTATCTCAAAAAACTATTAATTTTGAAATGTACCATTTTTCAATCGGTGAACGGTATTTTTAATGTTGCATATTATTGTTAGTTATCATCATTATTAGCGTAGCTAGTACATATTTCTATGGTATGCCACTGCCCCTTAATACATCACGTCAATTTTTTATTTTTAAAATTTGTTAAGAAAACAGGTGGGTAAAAATTAGTAGCTCAAAATTTGGTGAGTGTTCGTATTGTTGGGTGCTTTGGAGAAAGTTGATATCAACTTGCCGATTTAACGAATTCTGGCATATCCTGGTGAAAAAGGTAGATATGGTCAGACCAGTAATTGGCCACGAATGGACTTAAATGGCCAATAATTAGCAATACAGTAACTTAACTTGAAGTGTAAATTTTATTTTAACATCGAACCACTGTCATATATTTGCTCGGGGTAAATAAGCAGTCATGATATTGTCTTTATATATTTTAATGTATGGCGAAGTATGCAGTCATCAATGGCTTTGTTTAAAGTTGCTTTGTATAGCGATGTCAACATATGGGCATTTATGGACTTAAACATGTCCATGGTCAGTTATGGCTTATCTAACCCTAACTACGACCATATTCAACTAATTTACCCGGGAAAGAGAAACCCATTGCGTAAAGTTATCTTCATCATAAATCTGATATTAATGTTAGTGGTTTAACAGTTGAATCTGTTGGAATAAAACTGATATTGTGGCCAACTAAG
>JAQIXS010002382.1:0-23211 GCA_034700785.1 Rossiulus vilnensis
TAAGACATGACCTACGCGGTCCAACCGATAACCATGACTCAATTCCGGCAAACAATTGCGGATAAAATTGAAATTCTTCGGCGAGTCAAAGAGCTCGGCCTTTTTTTTTTTTTGCTTCCTTAGTCATTTACGTCTGAAATTGGCCGAAGCACCTTACTGGTCGCCATTTACTATAACTTGAATTTTGCATAGAAAGGTAGCACTTTGTGTGGTAATGAAAAAAAGGATGAAAAAAAAAAGAAAGTTGCACTCGGTCGATTGGTTGATCCGTTTGTACCACGGCACCAACAACAAACAGTAACTCTCAAAGCCCGTACAAAGTGCCCAACTTGAAGCCTCTTCGAAATATAGCAGTTCTGTACATTTTACTTGTAAGGTTTTATAAATATTAACAAACTGCCTAAGCAGTTGAGGCGGAGAGGAGGGAGTGGTAAAGCAATGCATGTTTTCAGAAAAGTTCACTATAAATGCTTCTCAGAACTTAAGGATGGCGCTTTGTATAAGGTTATGGGCCACCAATCACGAATTGAATGTACTTTTTGAAATTTAATAAAAAAAATGAAAATTTATGAACAAGTAAATATAAAGACAAATATTCCTATTTATTCAAGCAGAGCCCATGAATCTGAATTATTTCAAGGAATGTACCATGGGAGTCAAAACCACCCACTAAGAAGTGATGGCCCGTTACAGCTAGAAGTTATGTGAAAATTGCATTAAATTACGAATCTCAGGTTACACCTAGTGATAAGATTAGTACAATCAAAGTACAGTAGATATCACTACAAATACACTGATCATATACAAAAATTAGTAAAAAATGTAGAGATATCACAAAACCATACTGATATTAGCAGTCTCAAAACCCACTATAAAACTGATATCACTAAGCATACTGATAACAGTAGTCGCAAAAACCAGAATATAGTGATATCATTATACAATCATACTGATATCAGTATACTTACAGTGTATGTTTTCTTCAGGGATGCTTCGCTATGGTACAGAACGCTGGGCGATGGACTTGGAAATAAAATATTGACAAATGATTCATAGGCCTATGTAAGCAGATTTTGTTTACGATGAAAATAAAGCGTGTTATTTTTGACCGACTTGATTTTAAACCGTTCTTAGTTTCTCCAAATGCTGCGTGCTCGGTGGCCCTTAAGATATTTTTATTTTCGACCTGCCCCCTATCGGGTCGTGGCGGTATAACATCTCGACTAGAAGTCAGGAATTTAATAACTTCCGTTTCGTCGGCCGGGGATTTCTGCCCCTTAAAAATCATTAAAGTTGGGGCTTCGTGCCTCCTAACGTCAGCCATGATTTAATAGTTGCACGAAATTGCGTTGCCATTGCAATCTCGTCTTTAATCTTTCGACCTTTTCTTCTTTGTCTTCTTCTTCTTCTTCACTTCGACCAGGGATCTTAAAAAGGTTTACTGAGCCAGCCAAGAGATTACGGCGTATATGCAAAAGAGGCTCAAATAAGGTTCCTCTTATTAATCCGAGCCGGAAGTCGAGAGTGATGAGTTCACCAGGTGCTCGTCGTCTCCTACATGTACATCAATAATTTACTTTCATTCCTGCATCTCGAATCCCACCCACGACTAACTCGTAGTTTTAATTAAAAATAATTTGAGGTGAAAAGGCGTCGTTAGTTGGACTTTCCTGAGCACATTTGTCACATAGGCCGTTAGCCCTGGCTTGTTGCTTCTTAGTAAATTAATGACCTCCACGTCATTTGTGCTTATATTTTGAACTCGTCACTTCAGCGATTTCAGTCCTTTTTAAATTAAGGGTGAGCCAAAAGCATGCCCACCATGCAAAAATATTACTGGTAAATTTTTTGCTTCAAATATTGATTATATTTGCTCAATTTATTTTTACCAATGTGGAACTGGTCGTCCACTAGGGTTAACGTGTTTGACATGTGGAGGGTTTATTTAGCCTGATTTTGATACGTACACGTACCGTGCGGGCTTAACTTATATACATGTATATAGTCTAAACATAAAATGCACCTGTTTTTACAACAGTTTTTTTGTTCCAACTGAATAGATGTTAAGAATAATGGAGTAATTGTCTTATTCCTGACATTTGCTCCAGCATATTTTGGTAAAGTTTCATTTTACATGTATGTAAGTCTGCCCTGTGGTTCAAACAAATAGAAGTGATTTTACAATTGAATAGTGATAGATTATTTAGATAATGCTTCTGTTTCTGGACTTAAAATCTCTTCCTTTGTTTACTTCTGATTATTGACCCTGCATGCAAACTTATCCAAATGGAAATTGAAAACAGATTTTATGTGAGTGGTGTTCGGGATGAAGTCCAAATAGAAAGTTAGTACCTCGATGGCCTTTCCAAAAAAAAAAACGTCAGTGTGGAGTGGATCTTCCAACACTTCACCGCAATATTTATGTATCTCTGTCAAATGGCGATATTTCACCTCAATTTATTTTAGTTGAAAATGTTTTTTACGTTGTCTTTTAAAAGATATATGGGTGTGGTTTGAGTCGAAGAAATAGCGATGATAAATATATACGAAATAAAAATGTCTCTAAGATACAATGTGCAGCAGGAATATCAAATGTTATCAGAATAATACATATTAGTTAAATGTGGTCATATATATATATATAATAATGTTTATTAAATTTTACGAAATTCTTGGCATTTACTGTCTTATTAACATTTTTAAAATATTAACCTGCATGTACATGTATAATGTGTGATGTACACATGCATATTGTGCATATAAATGATATTTAATCTTTCTCAATTCTGATATAAATCGTATATCTGTTTAAAATTTAATTGTTCTGATATCGGGTCAAATTTTAAATAAGAAACTATTATAATGGAATCGAAATTGCTTATATACGTATTTTGAAAAACGTTTGCAATTTTTAATATTTTGAAATTGAATTACTATGCATTTAAATATAATAAATTAAACGTAGCTATAAATTAAACATAATACAATTGGACCCAATATTTGAGTTTTGTACGATTTGAATTTTAATGATATTAGGAATAAAGTTTGTCTCAGAATGTGGCGATGAATTTTTCATCAAAAAGAACGTAAAACCTGTTGGGTTTTGGTAATAAAAATTACCACATTCTAGTTATTAGTTTTTTCTTAATTTTTTCTGCTGCAATTACTTAATTTAATTAAGATATGAATCAACTTTTGATGCATAATGAACCTTCATGCCAATTTTTTTACTTAACTGCCGATTTTAAAAATAATTTAAAAGAGTATTTTTTACACGTCAGACGTGAATTGGCGCCGCCTTGTGGTTAAACTTTCCATTATTTATGTTCCAATACACTTTCTACTTCAATGAAAACTTGATTTTTTATGCGCTAGGATTTTTTTCGTTGAAATCAAAGTACAGCCTGGCGCATATAGATTACGAAATTGTTTTGCCTCCTATCGCTTATATATTGTTATTCATTATTTTTGTGATAAATGTCAAATCTGAACGTGTCACATCCACGTAGCTCTTTGCGACCTGCTGCAGGATCAAAAAAAAATAATAATCGAATTGGACGGGATGCCATCTAGAGTGTATGTATAAATATATAGACGGTATCCATAATCATAAAAAAAAATTTTTTTGCTGGCAAGTCTAATACTCTGAAAGGGGAATAAACAGGCTTGATAATCTCCAAGTTGAGCGTTTACAATGTTAATAGAAAATCGTCTCTCATGCTAGGTTATTTGAAGTCGAAATTAAAAATATGAGCAATCGCTCAACAAAGTGCTTGTTGAAATCTTATAAAGTCAACATAATTTCCTCTTTCATTTCAAGTTTTGTTAAAAGAGTTACGCTAGATTTACTTATCTGCCTGTGGGACTGAATGGCTGGTACAATTTGTATTGGTACAGAATATATTGCAGACAGAAAGCTACTTGTATGTTTGCAACTACTGACAAAACAAAGGCTCAGGATATGTTTTAATCAAAATCTTTTGATTTTGAGTGTTTTCATAAGCAATATGTTTTCGTCGGAGTGTGTTTATACAGGCATTTTATTAGCGTCCCTTTTTACTATCCAGTCAAAGAGTATATTTGCGTAACATCACTTAGACTGCAATTATTTGATCGAACATATTTTCGTTCGAATGTTTATTGTTATGCAAACTCTGATGTTGTTAGCCACTTTTAAAAATCGAAATGTGTACTCATTTCCGACGCCTTGTTTTCATAACTTTTTTTTCGGTGGCAATAAGTCAATATCTACATGTACATGTGCAACACTTGTGGGGATGAAAAATGAAAATTCATCTAAAATATTTATTTTAAAATGTTTTTTGTTTGTTTTTATCTGCTATCACCGCAGTAGATGCTATCACTGCAAACGCGATAACTTCTATATATCGATATCTTTGAGCAGCGAGATGTTTAATTTACTTGTACATGTGTGACTTACTCGATATACATGTAAACATAAGGAGCATGTGTACATGTTTATCTAGAGGAAGTAAATATTATTAAATGATTTGCCTTAACTTCAAATTCTGCTTAAGAAATTATAAGAACTGGAATATGTACATGTCAATTTGACTACATTGTTAACGTATACATGTATTTCTCCAAGAAAACATTCAGTATAGTTAAATTGACTCAAATAATTCAATACAATTATTGAATTTTGATTTATATTTACATTTAGGCCTACCTACTTATTTTGTTTGCTGATAACGGCTGAATCTGCATTTACCTTCTGCGTTAAGTTTCCAGTCGACTTATTTATTGCTCTTTTAAAATTAATTGCATCCATTCAATTGAAATCGAAATAAATAGAGACTGGCTTTTTTGTGCATACATGCTTACCAAAAACTAGAAGAGAGAGAAAAAAGTATTTTTAAATTGAAAAATCTTTAGAAAACATGTAATTACCGCTCGCAGACGAGCAGAGCAAGCCCTTCAAAGACATGAAATGTTATAGTAATTACAGCCAAACGACTCGAAAAGATAGGTTTTTTGTCACCAGTTATATATAGGCAGGCTATGGGCTTGATAAGCTAGCGAACACATTTCCTTTTTAGTATAAAAAATCGTAATCTATAATCAGAGCGCATAGCGAATGTCGAAACTGCTTGCAACGCATATTTGAAAGTAACACCCTCTTACCTGAATGTAATTTCATTAAAATGCTAACGAAGCGATGAGATCATCAAAACACGGACCTCTGACAAGTTGAACTGCCTTTCGCAGTTATATACAAAAACGATTTCGATATGATTGAAGCCGAAAAACCGGAAAAAATTTGATTACAGTAAAAATAAACAGTTTAAAAATACATTTATGTTATTGTATCTCATATTAATTAGAGCTCAACAATATAGAGTAAAGGTATACAACATGAATGAAAATTTAATTTTTTGCTGTACATATCGTATGATTAATTATTTGATTGAATGATAAATTTTGTTCATATTTGTGACGTGATACTATTTTAACTACATCGCCTCGACGGTACATACTTTCACGAGATATTTTTACTCAATTTGCAACAATATTTAAATTTCTGCACTTGTTGATAAATACAAAATGAAGAAAAAACCGTTCGAATAAATTTTTAATATAACGTCGATATTTTTTGTTATAATTCTAAAAATCTATAGATAGATGAAGACATCGCTTGTAATAGAGCAATTAACATGCTGAAAATGAAATATAAGTTTGTCCTTAAGTCGCAGCAGAACTGAAAATCTGTTAACGGCATGAATCGTATTACCAAATTATCATTTGGTAATGTAAAATATACTTTTTGCTTCTTTAAGGCTATTTAAATTGTATTTTACATACAGTTGAGAATGACTTAGAAATATTTGAAAGGAAGTAACTATGATGATTTGTTTATTTGAAAATGTGTTATGTTATGCCGAGTGGTGGCGCAAGACTGAATTATATGCATTTTGCAAAACATACTTTAAATAAATGTTACAAATTTGATTTTTGATTCCAGTAAACCCTTTATTGAATTGTTTTTCGTATATGCTTATAGACTAGGCTAAAAACAATGACACAAAAATTACGTGTGCATGTATAAACTGGTATGATGTATTTTGAGTGTAACAAAACAGTTTGTGAATTCCTGACACTTTTGCTAGCACAAGTGTTTTTGATAGTTGAAATGTATGGGCACGCCATTTTTTTATACTGGCCTCACCATTTCTTGTTCAAAGGCGTGCGTTGAAGTTATTTTGCTTTTCTGAAGTGTTATGAAAGTGTAATAAATGAAAAAAAGCAAAATCAGGAGCTTCAGAAATCGTATTATGCCGTTGCCATAAACTACAAACGAGCTTGACAACCAATAAGTCAATTTCACAAATACTTCTCCCCTCCCTCCCTTCTTAGCAAACCGATTTGTCTTAAATTTTCCAATAACCAAATCGCAAAGTTAATCTTTTTCCAAATCTCTAATGCTGCTCAAACAAAATGCAACTCAATTGTTCATGTTTTATTCTTATAGCAAATATATCGACTGAGCAACCTACGAGGATATGTGTTGTTCAAATTGATATAAGCAGTAGTATGCTGGCATTATGTTTACGCTGTTTTTCCTGCTTTATTCACGTTGATATAAATGGCTTATGTATGTAGGCTTCTTCAAACAATTTCAACCCTTATTCAAAACGTTATTTGATGAAAAGCTCACAAACGAATATGCATGTACATGTAGTGAAAATGAATTTTGTGTTCGAAAAAATTGATCTTATTAACCCATTTCAAGGTTATATCTGATCTCAGATTATCCCAGATGTCTCTAAAATTCTACGACGTTTTATAATTTATTGTTTTTTTTTATTCAAAATTGCCCAAAACCTTAAGCATACTGTATGATTTACTGTTAATGCGATTTTGGTTTTAATTTAGGAACTTAGTTTCATAAAAAATATTTTACAGTGTACGTGTATACTAATTTCCTACAAACATTTTACTATAGAAAGTTTACCTGCGTAATTTTACTGGGTTTTTTCTATCGCATAATATTTCAACCTTATTTAGAGTTCTACTGCACCATCCAGCATTTATAAAAAAAATGTATCATACTTTTCATCGAAACATGAATTTGAATTTAAAATACCCTTATTTACTTGTGGTGTAGTTCACCCGAGTGCATTGTGACCCAATGATATTCTCTCCATCTATAACAAATTTTTGACTGCACCTACAAAAAAAAAGACTTAATCCATAAAAAATATATCCTTATTTATTTTGTGAGGAACTGTATCAAATGTTTTTGCAAAGTCAAGGTCTTCTTTGCTCAGACTCATATGACCACATTTCCTTTCTAAATATATTTTGTATGCCACAATGGTTTATTTATTTCACACACGACATTCTTTGGGATAAAGGCATTACACCAATAGCATTAGCTTTTTTTTTCAAATATTCCCATTTCTTATCAACATTAGTTAATTGTTCGAATACAGGTCTAGATACAGCTGATACATAATTGTTTTTTTTTTTTCATTTTTGGGGGTATTTTACTCTGTGAAAAACACGAACAGTCTGCAATTACAACTTGACCGAATGATCAGCAATGCCTGAATCAGTCTTGATAATCAAAACATGTTAAGGTGCTCTGTTTGGAGTTTCACTTGCATCTCGGTGATTACGTTCAAAGGATCCCTGCACCAATTTAAAAGTATGAGAATTAACAAGACGGCGTCCATTCTGCAAAGTCAAAGAAGTTAAAATAAGTTTACTCATTTGGGCTTTTGCAAATAGGTTGGTTTAAATTGAAGGCAAGCGTTATACAGTATAAGTTGCAAACCGAATTGGGTTTTTGGTAAGAAGCACTAAATATTCGCAATCTCAATCGGTTTTGGTTTTATGCCATTTTAGTTGCCCTCTGTTGGCATGAGTATCGGTTGGAGCATGCGCAGTGCGCTTTCGGCGTCGCTTAAATCCAGAAATAAAATCGATTGCAGCTAAAAGAAAATAAGATTTCGAGCTTTATTTCAAGGTCTGTTATTTGAATTCAAATTGTACCGCTTAAACCTTGGTTTTAAAACCAATGTCTCAATCTTCGGAATTGAAGAGGAGAAATCTACGCCTAAATGAGACGTTATTTTCTTTCCAGGGTCCTTTCGTCCGATGATTTTATCAGGTTTCTAGTTCATATGATAAGCGACTTCATTCAGCATGCATGAGATCCGTAAAACTGATGGTTTTACTACAATAAAGAGATAGTGCCTTTTGTCTGTCGTGTGCCTCTTTATGTTGGGCATTCGCTCAATGCTATGGATCATAAAAGAAACCATTAATGCAATTGTCAGCAAAATTGGAGTGAAAAAATGTAGAAAATACCATATGGATACGTTTAAAACATTGGTTATGATTGGAGTATGTATGTATTTGTACGTGCTATAAGCCTAAAAAGTGGATGAATAGTTAAAAGGAACAATAACGGGTTTAATTTACGAGTCATATGTGTATGTCGTTACCTAATTTTTACTTTCGAGGACATTATGTATTACTAGTGTTTTATTATTGGCATTAAAACTAACTTGTAGTCTTAAGTACGTATAGCGTGAATTTTGAAACAGACCGCAAATACAATCGACATTTTCAAATATCTATCGCATCTTTTAACAAATAAATGCAGTTAATACCTGTCTAGGATATGTTGTCACACATTTGTTAGCATTGAAATTACACGATCAAGCTACCTCCTGTTTTGTGAAAATATCGTAATTTTTAGTGTATTTCTGCGAAGCATTAAAGATTATTTAAAAATGGACCAGAAAATATAAACGCGAAAATATCCCCAAAAATAACTGCACCATCGTAAGGGCGCCCAAGTTGAGAGACTTCATTGTTAATTGGCATTGGCGTGAAATTGCCATGAGGGAAATGGCTATTGAATGCTTTACAAAGCGGAAGTGCATTAAAAGAACGCGTTGCTTCGTTATACTGGTAGCGAGATCTGGGTTACGGGAATACTTCCTTTAAGCATTGAATTGCTGTCATTTTTTTGCAAATCGTCTTCGTAAATGTATTGACTATGCTGTATAGGCATGTACATGTACAGCTGCAAAGGTGACCAATGCACATTGGAATATGAAAGAGACAAAAAAAAAATTGCAGTTATAGCCTATTGCGAGAAATAAATTGTGGCCGAGAAAATTGTTGTAACCTTTTAGTGCGTAGCCATTGATCCTTCATGATGTCCCATTACCAGAAATGTCTGGAAAAACGGTCGTCGTCGAAATTGATGTCATTTATAAAGACGGGAAATGCATTTCGCTAGCGCTTGCGTGTGAAAATGAAAAGGTGTGCCAAAAGGATACTCAAGACTGATGCACTCCATGCAGCAGTGGTTGGAAGTTCATTGATGAACTACAAGTACTAAATATTTTATCGTTTTAATGTATAATCTTTTTAATGGCCTCAAAACTCTCCAGTAAATATAAATTAAGCTGAAGAGTGGTAAAATATCCAGCATTTATTGATTTTATATCCTGCCAAACACACTCAGTGTACAACAATATGTTACATTTCGTGAAATGCGTTTTCAGACTTTTCTCATTCGGATAAATTTCTTCAACGTATTTTTCTTGGTGACGTTGAATTTAAAAATACAGTTTATTCGCATGACTATCGGTATATCGTCAAATACACAATCGGCGAAGTATTTTAAAATCAATTGTCAACAAACACGTTTTAATGCGTTGCATGCATGGAATACTTTGAATATTTATAATTTATTCCCGTTATCTTCTCTATTTAGCCCATCTCTAAGCCGATATCCGAATTATTTATTTTATCCCTCGTGTTTACGTCTTACCAAAGACGTAATTTCGGATGAGTCGTTGCGTATTTGAAGATGCCTTTCGAAAAATTGTAGGAATACAAACTCATCTAAGCGGGTGTATTGTGCGAGTAACTCTCGAGCAAGGCGTAAATAAATATATAAATAAAGCGAGCCAACATTGATTATATACTGTCCGAAGACCTAATATACTGTGTGTACTGTACAGTAGACGTATTGATAGCCAGATGGAAACCCATAAAATGACAATATGCGTTTGTTATTATTACTGGCTGAAGATTTACTGCTCGGTCGACCTTAAAGAAGATGCTCTTTGGGAAAAGACGTTGGTGACAAAAATAAAAGGCCAATGTTTTTCGCTCCATCGACTCTTCTATGAATTGCCATTATTCTAAGATGCATGCCCCATAAAATACACTTTAATCTCACCATTGTTGCTCGTTGCTATACTTCTTCACCAAGTGCCACTTTTCTGTACCATGAATGCCGACCTCGAAAATTTGCACTTGGCATCCAAAGAAAGACACTTCCTTTTTATCTATTATATTACGCACCAGTCTTGAAGTGAAAAGCAAATACACTGCAGTCGAGATATAGACAGGTGGGTGCGTTTCGCTCAGTGAAATTATGACTTATTCACCGTCGAATTTAAAATATAAACAGACTTGACGGTTGGAGTTGAAAATTCAGTTTAAAACATGAACGGATTATGCATGTACATGTATACCCTTAACATCTAGATAAGATGGGAATTATATAGTAGATGTTTCGCCAAATTGTTGAAGTTCGCCTAAATGCTCATTTCGTTTTAATTACGAAAAACCAATAGTGAGGTTCATTTATGGTCAGTCCGGCCCGGTAAACAGTTATTGGATACATGCACAGAGTTTTGAATATTTTAAAAAAAATCATGGACGACAAAAGCAATGACAACTTGCATCATATTATTATCATTGTCACGGAAATTATTGAGTAGGAAAGTTTTCAAAACAAATATGCAAATAATAGCGTATTTTACGAAGCACAATAGGCCTATTAGTAAAACAAATAAAATAAGTTATAATGTGTGATTCAAATCTACCTTTAAAATTGTTGTTTTGAAAGTCATCTAGCGGGTTTTTTTTAAATGTAAGAGTTTGAACTGTGTTGAAAGTTTATTTACTATTTCACATAACTGATACATTATAGCTAGCAAGATCTTGATATTGATGAATGTTAAACGTTGGCTAATATTATTGATATAATGACTACATGTACGTTAATACTGTTTTCTTTTTTTTTAAAGTTTTGATTGCTCTCTTGCGATTATGAGTTTTAAGAGATAATGTAGGTATATTTCTCATTCTTGATACATTTTTCCTCTAAAACAGTTTTGCCACGAACCATTCCTAGCTGTAATGATCGCAATTCCGATCGTGTAACGTATTTATTATAGGTGTCCGGTGAATTTATCGTGACTAATAAAAGAGGTCGGACTTCGATATGTGATATTAGTCACATATGCGAAAAGCCCGCGCGTATTACTTGTCATAAATGAATTTCGTGGCCTACATCTCGAAATTCGAGAATATAAAGCAATAATGAGCCCATGCATAATGCATGACCAAATGCACGCCAAAGATGTCGTTTAACTTGAACCCATTTTGGCCTAAAATCATTCGCGTACGCTCCAATTGCATATTATAACAATATAGCGTGCAAACGCTGCACATTAAACCGAAGTGCTGATATCCATTTTTCCATTGAATAAACCCGCACCCCACCCCATCCACCATCCTCCCAATCTGAAACCCGCACCTCAATCAATGGTGTAAGGCATCCTTATCTTAACTGAGAGCGAAGGAAATCCCTTTTACTGTTTCCCTCAATCTTTACGTGAACTATAAATCGTCGATGATATGCTATTGTATGCTATGAATATGGCGATAGATCGGCTATACGAGGGTAATTAACTTTCACGATCAACGTCGTAATTGTCCAGTCCAAACAGCATGCAGTTATTCGCATTGCTGTGCCATCGAAAATACAGTACATGTACAATTGTACCACTCGATTTTTGTTGTCTTACTCAATCTTCCCTTCTCATTCGTCATTAAACATTGCCAGAAACTTCTACAAACATTCGGCTTTAAAGTTTGCTGATGAATTAATTGCTGTTTTGCTCCAATGCGCTTGTTACACATGACGATCGCATTCTGTACACATGCCTATTCATAGAAAAGAAAGATCACGTGAACTTTTTTTTGTCAAATTTTATCTCTATTGTTGGTGTGGACAAGCTTTAAACAAACAAAAAATATTTCCCTTGGATTTGTTGTTAGAGATTATTGCTTTGCTATTTGTATTCGCAGTATTATTAAAAGAACTGTGAGCATGTATAGATTCTTCAATTAGAATTGTTAGAATTATTTTTAGTATAATGCAGTTGAGAAGTATATTATTCACTTTAGTCTATTTTAATATTTAAGTGTATTCAGTGATACTTTATGTATTTTTGTATTTACAAAAGCTAACGGCATTACGCTTGCGTCGATTTCATTCTGCTTTTTTTAATTTATGAGAAATGATTATTCAGGTTAACATCAACACGTTGTTGTTGAAAACTTCAGTAGGAATAATGAGTGCATTATTTATTTATTATTATTGTCTAAATTTTCAACTGAAACTGCTTAGTATTATGGGTTGGGATAGATTTCGCCATTACATTATTATTGCTTAGATATCGTTGTATAACGACTAAGAATAATCCTACCTGAGCATGAGCTAAAAATAGTATTTATCCTGTATGACAATTAAGAAAACAAATCAATGTCGCAAAGAATCCGGCTGAACTATAGAGATATTTACTTTGTGCCTGACGTAAGGCGATGCTATCGAAAATAAATTCGTAGATATTAGCGATGCATCGCAAATTAACAATGCATGCAAACAGAAATTGAGAGCATTGACTTGTTTGAATTTCTCGTTGCACAGATTCATGTTTCCTTTTACAGTGTATATTTGAACGAGAAAACGTTTCATGCGCAGCCGAGTATTTGTATATATTTATGTTTATATACAGTGCGTCATTTATATGCACGTTTGCTGTTATCCCCTACCTTATGTCAAGTATTGTTTTTGGCGGTTGTGAAGGGTAAGCCCTTGGGAGACGCAGGCCGAAAGATAAGAAAGGAAAAAGTAAGAATATTTGTCAGGTTCCGAATCCGGAATCTCCCTTTTCTTATGCAGTCTGTGTGTACTACTTTTAAGAAGATGATGTTGGTGTTGGTGGGAAGTCCTTTTCGAGTGATTAAGTGTATGCAGGCCGGCTTCATCTTCATTCTGGTACTTTAAAAGGGAAAAAAAGGTCTTTGAGCATATACGTCATCCCGCTCCATCATCATCCTTCTTATTTGCTGGTTAGATGTATGGCCAACCCATGGCCATCATCTATATTTATCAAGTCATGACAGGCCAACAGGCTGCTGCCTGTTTCTCTTTACGGCGAATGCATCCATAGTGTAATACGCCATGGTGCTCTTCAAGACGTCTTACATGCTGGCACTAATCCTTTTGACTTCGGAGACGTACTCAACCTTTACTTTCTGATTATTTGGGATTAACGAATGGTTTCATGTAGATATTTTGCTTATAAATCACTACACTTTTTTCGCACGTTAAGAAAATTCATACATTTTAATACGTATTCGTGATAAATTTCAGGAATGAAATAATGTATATTTATAATATTGCATAACATAACATTTATAATACCTGAACCATCGCATTATTTTCTTATAACAGAATGTATGTCATAATTATCAGGCTTAATCAACGACACTTGATTAATATACATTTTATTATAATTCGTGGACAATTTGCACTATTGCAGTATTGATGGATTTAAAAAGTTTGACAATTGATTAAAAAAGTGCATCGGTATTAAATCGTACTGAACTTGTAGATATACTGTACATGCATTGTGTATACGCTAAAATTCTAAGCCAGAGGCTTTTTTTTTCTCTCTGAGAATGAATGAGAAGGGCATGCAACTACAATTACATTGCCATGCTCAATTCCTTTGAATAATAAACATATTGCGAATGTGCATGAATATTTTCTTCAAATGAAATGGGTGTGGCGCTGTTATTCTTGAGCATTTAGCCGCGGTTTAAACTGCGGCTGCAATAATATTTTCACTTTTGAGTGCAATTAACTTTAAGTGGTCTTTTCTTGACAGCTTTTATACTGGGCCCTTGTAAAACTCAATTCCTTAAGTGATCTATTTATAGTCTAACTCCTGAATCCATCGTCATCTCTGCTTGCAAAGAAGGGAAAAGGAAACGAGGGCATTGTTTCCTTAATAATGCAAATCTTTTCCCTTTAATATCATGCCAAATGAGATGCGAGTGGTTTTGTGGCGTGGATAAATCCATCTAGGGCCATGTAATAGCAATATAGGATAAGTGGAGAATAATTCCTTTCTTTGGTGTAATTAGCCATACATCACCTTTCATTACTCTGTAGTGAAATGGGCACGAAGACCATGGCTAGACCGATAGTAATTGCATCGGAATTGGATTCGTGGAGATTCAAATCGACTCGTACAATTTTCATGCATAATGCAACTACAGTGTACAAAGCTACTGTATGCCGCAGCCTACAGTCCTGTTAGTGTAACAAAGTTAATTCCTTGACTGGTTCTTCCGGTATTGTTGACCAGAAGGTTTATTCACATCAAGAGGCAATAAGGGTATTATAGACTTTAGCATGTATGGGCAAGTCTGATTTTTCACAGTAAAAACACTTTTGAATCGATTATTAAGCATATTAACAGTGTCATTAATAAATGTTAATGCATTTTTAAAAAAAAAAATTAGGTTTGAAATTAATGCGATTCCTGATATTTGTAAATTTTTAGTAATAAAATCAATGATTATGCGCTTTGTAGTATGCCTTTCTGTTGATGAAAGGTTTAGGTTTGTTTAATTGACATCTAAAAATCGCTCTCTAAATGTTAAAGAAAGATTGAATATCTAACATTAGTCATACCTTTTCTAGAGTATAGCTTTTTCACATTATAATCCTTGTAGAGTGAGTCGAGTGCAGTAACTACTATAGTACTGCATAGAGCTAATATTAGTTCCAGATCCAGTGACCCTATGCAGTCCATAAAGGAGACTCCCATAAAGTTCAGTATGTCTTTTTTTTTGTAAAATGCACTCTTTAATCGAAGCCACCGAGGTGCAAATAGATTTACATTCCAATTCACTAATGGAACTCCGAGCTCATTCAGATTCATATATTTTCGTTTTGTTTTTATGTATATCGTTTGACGGTAAAATTCTCTTCTGGTGTATTTTAGTTTCCTACTAGCAATTCAATTTATTAATGAAATGCCACCAACGTTTATAAGAGGTGGTAAACGTGAAGGCTAAAAGATAAACCCCCATGCAAAAGCGGTTATATAAAAAAATTAGAGGCAGTGCAGAAACGGTTTACAAAACGATTACGTGGGATGCATAGTCTCACTTACCATGAATTGATAGTTTAGAAGAGAGAAGGGAAAAAATCCTAAGATTATTTTAAATTGTTTAATGCAGATAATGTTGAGGATTTGGACCCTGTGTTGCAAGTTGCATCTGTGTGGGCAGGTTGAGAGGACATAAATAACAACTTGTGTGGTAAACAGCTAAAATGATTTGTAGGCATTATTTTTATAATGCTCGGGTTGGACGTTTATGAAACATGTTACCAGTCTCAACTGTTATGACAGGCTCCCTAGATAAATTTAAGAATCAAATGTGAAGCCTTTAGGTGTCGGACTACTTCGATGTTAAGTTTTAATTTATAATTGGTATTTAAATTGTATTTAAAATTGTTAAATTTTACTGGGTATTTTCTAAGTGGTGTATGTATTGTACAACCTAAATATTCCTTTCATTATTGGAATAAATTCTATTATTATAATTATTGTTATTATTATTATGGGCATCAAAGTTTGCTGAGTTAAATTTAAGTGAATTTATGGAAGGATAATAACATGTGTTGCTTACCTTTTTTGTTGTCAAATTTGTATTAATTCAGTCGCGTGATGAGATTTTCCAAAGTTGAGATTTTTAAAACATTGAATTCGCAGATTTACATGATAAATCTATCAAGCACCTAATTTTCGTATTTTTCTTGCATTAACAAAGACGTTTTATATGAACAATATTAAGATCGCCGAACGTTGCGCACTCTTTGTCAACTATTTTTGACACATCGAATCCATTTGTTATATCCGCTGATAACTGATCTGTACTTGATGACCAGCAGTGGTCATTGAATCGCTCGACCAGGTCATCAACACCGGCAATAATAAGGATATTGCCATCGTGAAGCCTGTTTACGCTATAAAAGTCTGCAGCAATGAGTTGTAACAAAAACGAGTATTGAAGGAAACTACATTAAAAGTGAAGTTCTGCGTCCGATGAAATCAGTTAAAAGTGATAAAAGTTTTAGTGAATAAAATGATAAAGCTTTGTTAAAAGGAAAAAAAAAACGCTTTCTGTTTAAATATATAACTAAAAAATTCTTATACAATAGTGTATTTACCCGTCATAGATTATGGATGGAAAACGAAAAAAAAATCAGTGCTATCAAAATAATTTAATTTGTTACCTGATTCATCAGGTTTTTGTGTGTTCATTTCATCATTCTGGTGTCATCTTTAGAAAGTTTATAAACGTATATTCAAAATGTATTGCAAGCTGAACTGATTGTTTATAATTCAATTATAAACTAATTAAAATCGGGCAGGAGTATATGTGCGATGTTAAAAACTGAATTGGATGAATAAATAATACAATCTAATTTCAAGACATTATATAAATGTATAACGGAGAATTCAATCCACAATTTGACAGAAATAAAGTTGCAAATATTACCATTTCAATTAAATTAATTTTGCATTGTGCCCGATAAGCTTACACATATGACCGATAAAATGGGCCATTCGACCTGCTATGCTAATAAGATTTTTCCCTTTTAAAGAACAAGCATGTTTCAAATAAGTATATTTCAAATACCCAACATAGTTTTGTTTGAGGCACTCGTATGCGTGCGTACATAAATTTCCCCATTTATTTCGAAGTAATATTTTAAATAGCAAGCGAATGTGTAGGCCTTCATGTATTTTGATAACCCACAATTTTTGCTCACGTATATTAACGGGTAGTGCAATTTAATCGTCATGTATCAACTCTTTCTGTATCATCCTTTAGAAATGTATTTCAGCATGCATTTTCTTAATATAAAAAATAGATAGTTTAGCGCGCATTAATCTTCATGAAAAGTATATTATATTTTGTTGTATTTAAAAAATCGAGTGATTGATATTTTAAAAACGAAAGATAAATGTACCCAAAGTCTGTGTGATAATGTTTGTTTAATATCAGTCGTTAAGGGATGACAACTGGTACTATCATCGTTGTCGCAACATTTGCGTTGGTGGTGGTGTTTTTTTTTTCTTCTTCTTTTTTTTGTGATCGTGACTTTCTTTTGTGTTGTTTTAGTCAAATAAGGGCAGTTGGATGTGGCGCGTGTAATGGCAGTTTAACCGGTTATGTTTCTTCGATATGTCCTACGATATTAGGCCATAAGAAGCAGCTGTTTCTCTAGCATTTCCAGCTGACACGTTATGGCCTCGACGAGAAAACTCTGCAAAAGACGGTGCGTACAAAAGTGAATGCATTTTATAGAGAAAACAGGATGGTCATAGATGTCATAGAAGTGATGCGCATCACCACAGCGCCATAGGTGGTGACATCGACCTACTTTTCTAACACTGATAATCTCAATTCGGATGGATTCTTTCTTGCCTCGCAGTTTTACAACGTGCACTCAAACTCGAGGAAAAGACTTGCAGTATATCGCAATCGTGATTTTAATTAAAAACACATAGCTGAGAAAAAACGTAATGCGCTCTTAGATCATCTAGAGATACTTGATATTTTTAAATAATAATAATAATAATAATAATTAAAATATTTATTCCGGCATATGAATGTGCCAAAGAGCTCTTACAACTCATCCAGTCAAAATTCAAATACAATAAGTGTGAATAGATTTCAAATGAAATTAATTTAAACGCTTGCAGAACATATTAAAATTGGTCGCCCCAACAACATATTCTGGTAGACAGTTCCAGACTCTTCCAACTCTACAAATAAAATAGTTAAAACATACAGTTCATTCTGGTGAAATCCCACTGCACCTTCCTACTGTGACCTTATATGGCTGACTATATTGCAAAAACAAACAGCTAGGGCAACCTCAGCAGGTATAATAATACCATTTAGTATTTTAAACAATTTAATACTTTTACACAAAAGATTGTCACATTTGTAAAAATAGGTACTCGTCCTCAATTTCTGTAACGTTTTTATGATTAAATGTATGTCAGATAGATGTGGTATCATTTTATGAAATAATTGAAATGCACTGCCACAAATAACGCTCAAACATTCGAGTGAATAACGCGTAAAATAACGTGTAGGTAAACGTGTAAAAGTGGTTCTTTATAAAAATGTAACGAGCTACATCTTTAACTTATTTGTTTTTGCTTACGTTTTACAGCTTATCAAAAGTCATACAAAGAATTATGCTATGGCATAATATATTTTATTTTATATTCAATCAATTTATTTATGTTTTAAAAAAACGAGTTGAGGCTAAAAAATGCTGATGCGATGATTAATCAAGGATGCATCGTACGTTTGGCATTCGTATTGATCCATATTATATAATATACATGCACATGTATAATAATAACGTAGTGCAAACGTAAACTACTGTATAGTTCGCGTTTGCAAATTTAAAATTCGGTGCAATTCAGTGTTAACCTTCGTTTATTTCGTTTCAATTTGGATGAGATGAAACGATATAAAAAGCAATCTCTTTATTTTCGTAAATTCAAAAAGTTTTATGCTTTTTGAAGTTCTCAACTTATTCGCTAGCTCGCACGCAGCTCGTTATTTTCATCGCTATCTCCGAGTACCGAAGCTGGTAGATGGTAAAACGATTTTCTGAAATGCTTTTGAAGCACAATTTCATGACATTTCATAATGAAGAATACAGATTGGATAAACGAGCGGGGGTGGGGTTTTTTATGTATTTTTTTTTCTCCTTCACCCCCACGCTATGTTATTAAGCATATTGTACGTGGATATCATTTTGCTTTTAGGCGCTGTATTTGGCTCGACTTACCTCAGTGTGAGTAATATATTGCGTATACGTAGAAAAACAATTTTGCGAGGCATGACTGGGTCTCGTTTTTGTACGGGGCCAAAATCCAGGGCCTAAAAATGCATTTCTTTTCTGCTTAAACGATAACAAAGTGGTTCTTTCGCACAAAACCATTCGCTTAAAGAAGAAAGCAAGAAAAATTGTCGTTGACATTGCTTATTTGGCTCGAAAACTCTTAAAATATGAGGCATTTTGTGCGCTGCCATCTTCTCTTATCTCCTAACTGTTTCTTATATTCCTTTGTATAAATGTTGAAAGTCGGGCAAGCGGACTTAATGCTAAACAATTTAATATATATATATATATACACGCTCAAAAATGAGAGAGGGAGAGAAATCCACATATGCTGCCAACCCTTCAACCTCGCTATTTGGGCAATCCTTACAATGGATGGGCATAATATTTTTGCTAACGAGCATAACCTCAGTAATTGTTGTGCGTCTCATGCGGGTTGTCCGAAAAATCCCAAATTAAAATGTATTTGCGCATATAGTAACAACTAATGCTGGACGGATGATATGCCGGTGGTAGTGTTATTATAACGTATCTTACACCCTGTACATTTATGGAGTGATCATAAAGTCACGTGGCGATATGTTACTTCATGAAGTCTCCCGGAATCAGTTTATTGTAAAGCTATCCAGATTTTCGAGGTACGCATTTCCTGAACTACACGTATGAAAAAAAAACTGAGCGTCGTTAATATATTTAAATATGACACTAATTCCTCAGATACTAATGTTATGGCTGGCTCCCTAAATGAATTTAACAATAATTTGAGCAACTTTGAGGTGTCGGACCACTTCGATGTGAAATTTTAATGGTTGCATTTAATGTTATGCATTTAAAATGGTTAAATTTGATTGGGTATTTGTAACTGAAACATCTACTGTAGAGCCTAAACTTTCTTTTTTTTATTGGAGTAAATTTTATTATTATTATTATGTCGATGCATGATATTATTTCCTGATGTTTTTCATTATTTTCCATTCATTGTAATCTCCGAATGTCGACTCAGAAGTGATATTTCAGTGAAAAGCATGTGGAGAGAAAACGAAAATAGTTGCGTGTGAAATATTTCAATCTGAATTACGTAAATTGCACATGTACGATCAGCCATTGATTGGACACCTTCAGACTTAAAAGCGTTAATTTATATTAGTGTACACGGTCTGTGTATCAATATGTTTTAAACGCAAATGTAACTTTCGTATGTTTCTATTTCTTCTAAGTGCCCAAATCAAGGAGGTTTACCATTTGCCCGTTGATTACCGTTATATACAAAAATGCAGCAGTCGCAATGAGGATGCGTTTCTTGCCATGCATAAGTCTTATCTCGACCAATGAGTTGCGCCAATTTTTTCAGTTGTGCTTACGTAACGCAATGTTTCGTCGGTGGTTTTTGTTTTCTTATGCATGCATTTTAAAGCGTATACCATTACTGTATGCACGCAGTGTTACACTCGCGTATGGCAAGCACAATCTGCTCTTGCCGGGATATAAAAACACTGGGTTATTTGTACTAAAACGGTGTCCCTTTTTTCCTCGCAAATGTGTCTGCCATCCTTGGTCGATGATGACTGTGGCATTAACGCAATTGCCGCTTTGCACAAATGGCAACCATGAAAAAATGATGACCAATCGTAAAAAAATCGCATTTTTATTACGATTCTACGTTTATGTTGATGCAACGTGTGGTGCTGGCAAAATGGCCGACGTTAAGTGCCGGTTAACCTCATCCGATGAATAACTCGCACTTGCGTATAAAAGATGAAATTATCCGGTTTATATTCGATATAATACGCGATGCAAGGATGGGCGAATATATTTAATATTCTTCCTTAGGAACTCTTGCATTTTAATAAAAATGTAGCTCATACGGTAGATTCAGAAGTAAATATTTGATAGATAAAAAGCCCTGAGGAATAAGTCTTGGAAAAGTGCATGTGAAATGTTTTCATAAACCTTTTGGTCAATAGTCCCGGTGGTGGTGTATCTGATTACTTGTACAACTAGTTATCTAATGTGATATCTGATTGCAAATAATTGATTCTTAAAACTCGGCAGTAGTTATTTCAACCGAATTAAATTACAATTAAACTGTAAAACGTTTTCACATTTAAAAATAGCTAATTTTGAATGTGACATGATGTCATATCGATGGTCCCAAACCGACGGACATTAAACAACAAATGCGATGGTCAGGCGTTTTTAGTAAACACGACATTAACCGATTTTAAAATGCACAATTTTAAAGTTTGAAGAGGATAGTATTATCTGGGAAAAAAAACAATTTAGTTCCATGGATTGACTAAACTAATTGGTTCTATTTTAATACACCAATTCCACAACACATTTGATTCAATCCTGTTGTTGTTCCATCTTCATTTCTTACGTTCATTTTATTGAATATTTCTAGGGATATTTAACGGTACTACAAATTACCCAAAGCGATTATATAGACGCAGGTTAATTTGATCGTATTGTGGGCCATTCAATTACTACAAATAATGGAGTCTAGGAGGGTAAAATAAAACAAAGTTTCGATTGCTGCCGACGAAATCACGAGCAAACTAGCAACTCTATTTAAGATTTAAACAAAGAAATTCCTATTTGACTTAATCCTTGTTTTCGTCTTTCAACGAATATCTAATTCTGAATGTAAAGCCTTTTGTAATGCTGCCTTGATTTTAAAAACCTTTGAAATTAGGCATATTTATTCATTTCTTTTAAGTATTTTACTTTTTGCAAGGAGATGCCGTGTTGTGGTAGGTGGTAATGTCCTTCTATCTTCAAGTTTTGAAATCTGACTATTTAACTGGCAATTTCATATCAGGTATGTATCTCATTATTGAAAGTGATATTTAAAATATAAGACCGATTTCGAAAAATCAACTGTATATTATGTTGAAACATTTTATCTATACTAAAATCTACGTAATAATATTTTCTCTTAAATTCTTAAATCATAATTATTGACAAATATTAAATCACATTTACATGTAATTTAGATGATTTCATTAAGTACAAGAACAAGATTTTTTAAAGTAATTTAAAAGTACTACATTTTTTTTTTTTTTGGTATAGGCCCTTTTCAAGTGATTTCAAGCAGCTCAACGTTGCATTTTTGGTACAAAAACAAAATAGTTTACTCATTCACGTAAGCGTACCGCTCGTAAAATCGGATTTGCTTTACAGCTGGAATTACGTGTAATCTTCAATCAGATTATACTTAAGGCTGAATGACTTTGGTTAGAAAAATAAAGTTGATTAATCGTACTGCATGTACATGTATAAGACATGGTTTTTGCATGACACAGAATCTGACGTACTTTTGACGCTACTTTTACTATCTGGGCTACCCTATTCAAGATGGCGCCTAGATGAAACCAATGAATCCTACGAATTCGTGTAATAGCTATTTTGATGCGTTCACGTCTACTTCAAGATGTCACTAAGTCGAACGTGTAGTCGAGCTTTGCCATCTTGCTATATACTCGTATGTTGTAATAATTTCGTAGATCGGTTAGCCATAAAGGGATTCACGAAATGGCGATCGATTTCTGTTTCATCGCAGGGTTTGATTGATAGCTGACGTTTGTTTTTAACGAGCACTACAGCTTTTAACATAATTTCCGATATGTGGCATATAACTGCGTATCTCTTTATAGGCTGCAGAGATACCGTATCTCCCATGGTCCACCACGCAGTTCACCCCGATGTTTTTTTTTTTTAATCTTCTTCCGCCATCTTTAATTCGTTCGCCCGCTTTTGCTCGAAGGCGTCGCTGGGGGCGCAGAAATCTAACCGTGTAGTTTTATCTCTTAATTTTCATCTTAATTATAATTTACGGCGTCGTCGTATTCGCCGTTGTACCCGCATTGCGCCTCCCGAATTTTATCTCGCTTTTCAAACGGGGAGAAGGATTTTTTTTATTTTTATTTTTTATTTTAGTTTAGAGATTCGTGGTTTTCGTGCTTTTGGAAGCTCGCTTTGCTTATTTCGAGATTGTCTATCATTGAAGCCAATTAATGCTCTCTATTTCCGTTTCGTGTTCACGCTAGATTACCCTTCGGTGAATACGCGACGATGACTAATCGCCAAAATTGATAGGACTAAACATCGAAATGCATTTTATCTAACAA
>JAQIXS010002383.1:0-23209 GCA_034700785.1 Rossiulus vilnensis
CAATAGTATTATAAAGTTTAATAATAATTTAATATAAATGTCCAAATATATTTTAAAATGTATTGCATGCAATATAATTTCAGATATTACGCAGTATACTAAAAGTCCCAATTCATGATATATTTATTCTTTAATTATGATATATTAATGGGTATAGTTTTAGAATATCGTATCTTCTTATATTATCGGAAACGATATTATGACTTACCTCTTGCTTATTCCTGAATTTTATTTTGTTAAATGCACCTTCGGAGCTGATAACGATAATGCAATCTGATGCATTGATCTGCGATCTAATCCATGCCTCTGCTCCAATTTTGAAAAAGTCGCTGATGCATTCACGGTCAATCACAACCTTCAAATTGTCAAAATAACTTCGCAGAAGCTCAGCAAATTGCTGTACACATTTAAAGTGCATGTCATTGTCGTAGTTATATAAAATCAAAATTTGACCTGAAATGCAATGATTAATATGATTCATTACGTGTTATTTAATAGTAATGCCCATATATTTTTTTCATGATATAAAAACAATTAGTACTAAAGTAAAATCATAGGCGAAATTTTTAGAAAATAAATTACAATTGATGGATATTGGCATGAGTTTGAATAGATTATTTGTTGAGGACATTTTAAATTATTGGTTATGGATACAAACTATTGCCTTTTTATACACGAAACATTTCGCCCTCTACAGGACTTTTTAAACAAAATAAATCGGGTTGAAACTACACATTAAATATTACATTTTTGGTTCAATTTCTGTTCTCTCGTAAACTTTAATACCAACCGAAATTTTTTCTGCGATCTTGAATTTTTACTCCGGGATGGAAGACAGGTGGCACAAAACGAAAAACAAAGAACAGCATGGACAATTTTGCCAGAAGTTGGAATAATTAAGACAGAGGCTGAAACTTCGATTGCAAATCAAAGACGACGAGAAAACTGAAATTGAACCAAAAATGTAATATTTTTTATGTATAGTTTTTATTAAATTTGTAATGATTATTTATTAATTTTTCAATTATTTTCAATAATGTAAATGCTTAGCCAAATTTTAAACTATTATGTTTTTATAACCAATAACTATTCGAAATTTAAATTCGAAATCAACGTCAGCCACAAGATGGAAAAAGATGAACTTCGACAGGACATGAGACAAAGATGTTTAACTTCTTGACTACTGACAAATATTAGGTCAATTTAATAATAAAATTATAGCGATATAGTTATTATATTGCAAAATTTCTGTTTTCATTTTAATAAGTTGATAAATTTCTGTTAAATTATATTTTCTGAATGGGGATTGTGGCGCTTATCCATGTCATACACGGGCATGGTATTGGTTATGCTATTTGTGTGTGGTTATCTTGATTTTCATTCTCTATATTACCTATGTTATCGATATCTCTGCTTTTTCTGGGAGAATATTTGCCTTCAGTATAGCATACATGGTTGCCATTGGATGGTCTCAGCGGTTGATTTTTAAAATAACATTTGAACACGATGAAAATTATTATAATTATGACAAGCACGGTGATTCCAGCGGTGGTCCAAATTTGAAGATATGTATAGTTTGGCGAATCGATGATTACAGAAACAATTACACTTTTGTTTTCTACATATAATAATAAATGAAAAAATAAATCAATGTACAATTGAAAACTAAAGACATGGATAAAACCGTTTCATATAGCCATGGAACCTTGACGGCATATTACAATATTTCATGCATCTGCATGTTATAAACGTTGAAATAACATTTAAGCCCCAAAATGGTAAATTTATGATTAACTTGCAAATGGTCACTTCCTACTACTTTGCTAGATTTTGCGGATTTCTGTGTAAAACTTTACAGCGATATTTAGAAAAATTATTTTCAAATTTTCAAATAAATTACTAATTTTCTATTGGAATAGAGAAACATTTTTGCGTAGTGATGTTTAATAGATGTATTTAAGCTTTAATACTATTGACTTATTATAAAATATTTAAATAAAATCTTGTATAAAATACTTACCAAATTTAAGATAGTGAGTTTCCGTGTGTAAACAGCATGGATTAATGACACACAACTATAGAAATTAGCGATAAAAAGGCATTTGTTATCTAATGTTTACAGTATACTCATAACATGGTTGAATGAGAATACTTTTAATACGTTTCAGTAACGTTATGTGCTCATTATGATGCTTACTATCTACTTACATGTACATATTTAACAGAATATTCCATGAATGAACTTGTGGAATTGTTTATGCATGGATATGTTTATTAAAACAGGGGCTATGACTGGGATGTGCCCATTGTTCATCGAAATCAGTCAAAATTGGGAAAATATGTGAGAAAAGAAACTATTTTTAAATACATGTACATGTATTCATGCAAATGTTTACTAGAATTGATAAGTTGTGATACAAAGTAAAATTTTGTAAAGAAAAAATTGTCTTCCAGTACTGTGATTCTTTCATTATTAACATATTTTTGAAATTAATTATTGTCACACACAAAAAAAACAGCAAATATTCTCTTTTTAAATCATCCGTAGTGTTTAATTTATGAATGCTTGTATTTTTAAACAAATATTTTATAAATATTTAAGTCAAAATTCATCTATTTGATTTTTGTAAACAATTTTGCATATAGCTTTAACTAACATTCATGACTTGGCGAGTCCTTGATTGTCAATATTTGCAGAAAGACGTTTGACAGTCTTAATCCTCTATATACTGTATGTATTGGATATACATGTATATGTATGTACAAAATGCGAATTTTATATAAATACAACGTTACTAAAACACCTCTTTGTACACAACATATTTTCTTATTTGCTTACCAGACAAATAATAGGCCTATCCAACAATTACTTTCCAAATGTAACTTACCTTTGCACAATAATAGCCTTCTGTCATATTTTCGTAAATGTGAGTAGTGCAACTGTTATTTGGGTAGCGAATTACCTAAATTTCATTAAAGAAAATTGAATTAAACAGCTAGTTATCTATCAACACAGTTTTCTGTATACTATGGGTCAATATACCGTTCATGCAATAAACAAAATAAAATCAAAAATCATTTTAAATTTTAATGAGATACCCGGTTGTATCCATATATTTTCTAAAATAAAAATATCTATTCATCAATACAGTACATGTAGATGAGTAACCTATTTTTCATTATTTAATTATGCTTTTTCCTTCATCGTTTTTGTATTTCAGTTATATGCATTAAAATTGCAAATTTGGCAGTAAAAACTGGAACAATAGCAGAACTTCGTCTCGCTAATGGTCAATCTGACACATTTAATCATTTTCCCATTTGGTTCGATCATGTAACAAATATGAAAATAAAATAGACGAACGAATAAACGTTAAAAGGAATCCCTGATTTGGAAATAGTGAAATTGATTTCGGGAATTGTGAGAGCTTTCTAAATTTTTCTCCTGTTTTCTAGAGCACATTTGCATTTTGCCACAAGCATGAGGTCTCTGAAAGGTGGTTTATTTTGAGTCTCTAGACTAAGTAAGCATTCTATTTAGTTTTATTTAAGGATCTATTATTTAATTTGTATGTTATGTGGCTCTTTGTGCCCCTTCCACTGTTGCACCCACATTTTGTGTGAGCTTTTAATACATTGTTTGAATGTTAGACGTATTTTATTTGATATTTATAATCAAATTTTTAACACATACTTACAGAGATCTATATATTAACATATCAAACTATAATTAAAGTGATATAATTGAAGCGTTTTTGCTTCAAATACTAATTATAATTGCAACATTTATTTTTTTCCGGTGTAGAAGGTGTAGAGGATCTGAGTTGTTTTGTTATAGTTGGGAAATGTCCAGTTTATTCATAAAAATACCTTTTTGCAAACACCTTCGACTGCATTTTGTGTATAAATAAACGGATCATTTTCAAATTATATTTCAAACATCTAATTGTAAGGTATAACTAAAGAAATCAAATATAGCAATTACAATATGTATTTGAAGCGAAAATGCGTAATTTTTGCATAGTGGATATCTAGCCTTATGCTCTGCTAACAGTTATCCTAACATTACTTCTAAAGCTCAATTAAATTGGATTATTAAACTGCAATGGTTTCTTTTGTTATGATAATCCTTTCACCCTTGTGGAGCATATTAACTACACACAATTTGAAGCTATGAAAGATAATAACTATTTGCAAACTGAAAACTCAAAAATTAATACTCGTTGTACATTTGTGAAATATTAATGCGTATCCTGTGTGAAAAAAGTTTGATTGCAGTGTAAAATATGATTCCGATTTGATTGCATTCAAATTCAAACACGATAAAGAAATTCATGTTTACCTTGTGCATGGTTCGAACAGCAAATGTCTTAGTAATACAGAACGTTCTATCTGAGCAATTTAATCCGGGATTATTGCCACGCCACAGGACAACATAAAATGCTTCATCGAAATCAACATTACAGTACAAAGTAAGAGATTTCCTAGAAAATATTAGAAAGAAATAATCATGACGTATAGGGAATACTTTAGCAAATGTCAGTAATATCAAACCAAAATAGACACTTTTGATAAAGCATGTTCAAGACCTTAGACATGACGCTTTACATTTCTGAGCTTATATACTATATTCAAGTCTCTTATCTTTATAATATCCCTTCATTTAAACTTTGCATTCTAACCACCTACTGCTTGTTAACTTTACACCAAGCACATACTGGCAGAAATCTCAAAGAAATATTTGCATGTAGACTGTATCTGTATATACATGTAACTGAATTTTTTTTAAAAACTCATGGGAAGTAAGACGTCGAATGTTCACGCTATAGGATATTTATTGAAGTGCCAAGTATGTTTCTTCTGTGCTATCGATTTCGGAACTAAACCCACGCAGTACTTACTGAGTGGGTTGATTTCAATTATTGGGGCCGTCCATAAATAATATTATCACCAGGAGTTCGCCAAATGTAAACGAAAGATAAAAATGGGAAGTGCTTTCTGCAAACTGATAAAGTGAAAACAAGCCATATGAGCGAGGTTAACTACAGTAAACTTGCATTCCCTTAATTAATAATTCTATACATAAATGTTCTAAAACTTTCGCCTAAGGCGTTGCTAAATTCATATTTCCAAAACAAATTATTGCGATGCAAGGACATCGGAGATCCATTTTTTGCAATAATTTTTGCCTTTGGCTTTCCCATAACATTACTGGACATTTTTTACGGTATGAAAATAATACAATTCGGGTGGAAAAATGAATATGACCATATTTACGTCCAGATATGACCATAAATTGATATCACTATGCTGGAAAATTTAGATAAAACCACATATTACGGCATACGTGGAAAAACATAAAAATCGTTTTGTAAGACTTTAGTAAATAAATCCATAAATGTTTATAGCTGCATTGGCCTATTTGACCATAATTGGGAAATTTTACATAGGCTTACTAAAGTTATTTTATTCAATACGGGAATTTATCGCTGAATAAAACAGCATTAAATGAGCAACTAAACTTTGCTTACATGATTTTGTTCACTTAGCATTGCCTAAAGGTATTGCTTTTTCATACTTTTATATTGTTAATTTTTAATCTCACTTAAAATGTCCATTGTCATTTGTAATTTAACCTGTATGTTTATTTGGTTATATTCTGAAATTCGATTTTATACTAAACACTAACCACATTCTCATTTCTACTAAAGTTTCTTCTCCTATTACACGATAATATTAACAAGTTTTATTTTATTAATTTTTAGCTGTCTTACACGTGCATTTTACAGGTATGGTTATATAGAGAAATGTATGACCATATCTGGAAATAGTTAATAAATACTGTACATAGTAATGTAATATATATATATGGACATAAATGTACATATATGACAATATACATGTATATGTAGGTCTATTTGTGGCTAATTTCTGATCGAACTACATGTATGTATGAATTAAATAACATACATGCATATAAGCCTATGCGAAAACAATTACTTAGTAGATTCCTCAAATAATGACACTAAACAAATTTTTGCATAAGAATGCAGGCAAAATTGCATGATTGATAATCTGTTTTTTTATATTTTTGTATGCACTGTATATCAGTACGGTGTTCCTATCTGGTTGAACAATAAAACAAATTCTGAAAAAAATATTACTATTATGCAGGACATGCTACTATGAAACATTGGTTTACTGCCTAAATTACTGAGAGTAAATATGTCTCACCAGGGGATAGGTACATAAGTAGTATAGGGTACCTATATAGCGTAACTCCGCCCTCATAGGGTTACATGACCATCTGACGTCATAGCCCCGACCCCAGGAAGTTGTCTATCTTGATTAGCAGACGTCAGCCATCATGGAAGCCCCATTCCGGAAGAAGTCGGCCATTTTGTTTTTCATTGTCCATTATGTTTACTGGCGTCAATCTTGTTATAGTGGCCATCTTGTTTCTTCTGATGTCATTATTTACAAAGATTATATGGAGAAACAAAACCTAAAATAGGCAGGGATCGAACCAAGAATCCAAGGTATATGAGTCAGCCATGCTAACCACTAAGCAACAGCAATACTACTAGACATGTGTTAAAGGTTGGGGTGATGTCTATTCCTATAATTACTTTCATATGCCCTAATACCTCGTTCAGACTGAGCTTTCGGAACGCGTTCCGCTACCGAAATGCGGTAGAATTTGATGGTCTGTACTCACACAGGATAAACGGAACTAGTTTACAACACGAGATGCCATCTCGTGTTCTGCCAACACGTTTCGTTTGGGAAACACGTAACGATGACGTCTCGGCAGTGTTACCGCTGAACATTTCCCACTATATCTGCAACATGAAAGCCCATACTTAGGGGTACTCTTGGTGGCGTGAAAATCTGCTTTTCTGATCTTCGTTTTTTGTGAGCTATTTTAAGGTAGGACAATTGCATATCATAGAATAAATAAATCAATAATATGTAAGCACAGCTTGTGGTCCACTGCAAGACAAGCTGTTACACCGTTATCAATACTTGTGGACACTTAAAAATTTAAAATGATGACTATTTTGTCTGGCAGAACCTTGCAGTCATATGTCACCCCCTGTATCTGTGATAATATGAACGTTAACTTACAGTAACTTCACTTTCCGGTTGAACTTTATCTAATTGATCCTCAATTCAAGGATGCTAGTTTAATGACACCCTGTATAAAAGCGCAATTACCCACTGAATATGAAAGCTGAATATGCTCAAATTTATGGTATTTAACAACCACCTTCATTAGTAACAGCCTGCAATCTGGCTAATAAGAATACTCAACCACAAAAAAAAACGTCAGCTGCAAAATGCAATAAAACTCAAGTCAATAAGGAGCAAGAAGTGGCTGTAGCAACTGACTGCAATCATGCAGCAGATTATGAGGAAGAAGAATGTGACTGCACATTATGCTTGGACCTTGCAGATCCTTTGGATTATACTCAACTTTCAGATCCTGATATAATAAGTGTGAGCTGTGGAAGAATAACATATTTAAAAAGTTCTGGTATTATAAAATAACTGCTTAATTATTATTGACATTAATTTATTAATTTGACATTAATTTAATTATTATTATGATGAATAGATTTGCAAATTAATTATGCAATAAACGCTGCACTGGGTAAAGGGACAGCAATGGTGGGATCATATACTTATAATTGAAATGTTTAGTTTGAGGCTAAAAAGTAAACTATTTTATTATTTATTGATTGGTGTCAGTATTAATGATGTACCACAGCCGCCTGATCATATCTGCATCCCTAAAACCATTTTGCACTGACACCAGGTAAATTTACATGGTGTAAAAAGTTTAACACAACGTCAAGGAGCTACAATGTGACATTAACAAACCTTAATATGTTATCACCCAGAACTTTCTTAAATGACGTGACAAACATATTTGACAAGGCAATTGCTATCGTGTAGCTTAACCTTGTGGGCTAGACAAAGCTTAAGCATTTTAAAATGTTCTCCAACATCAAAGTTTTCGGCTGTACATATACAGTGCAGATTTGAACTTTTCCTGTGTGTTTAAGGGACCAGAAACGTGGTTCAGAAATATGCATACTACGCTACAAACAGCATTATGTTGTTTTAACCAGCATGGCAGCATTCAGCGATCACTCTTACTTTTGTTGGGATTGTCTCAAAAGTAAGCTTAAAATTATTTAATGTAGTAGTGCTCATTGTCAGTCTTCTCAGAATTCGATTTTAGAACTATGTGATGTATGTAACCGTTACTTTAAGAAAGGTGCATCTTTTAAAAATCATATTGCCAATAAAACATGGTTAAAGATTTAAAGATGCCGTACTTGTTCTTTGTGTGGTTATCAAAAAGTTAAACATTTATGTGTTAGGCAAAAGTGCCATTTTTGTAAAGAAATGGTTAAACATAACCACCTATGTTATATGCAAAAAGAAAAAATTGGAGATGGGTAAATTGAAAAACTAACGTCAAAACCTTAAGGTGATGATCAACTGGATACCCTGGTATATTATTGTGATACAGAGGCCATTCAAGAAGGTGGCTTTCACAAAGTCGGTATTGCAGTTTTACAATCTGAGAATGGAGAGCCTGAAAAGCAGAAGGTGTTCACGAATAATAATGTGGTGGATCGATTGACAAATTTTGCGACTGGGTTTTCAAGGAACACTGCAGGCACTCTAAAAAGTACCCATTGATATTCATATCACATCATTTGAAACGGTATGATGGATTCTTTGTCTTAGAGTACCTTCACAACATAATATGTATGCCCTTGAAGCCATTTTACAGGGTATGGCCCTTCAGGTAGTTTCACATAAAACCATTTCTATTGATTCTTACAATTTTTAGCTTCCATCTGCATTTAAGTAGCAGGAAATGAGAAAAGGTTATCTCCGCAATTACTTTATTACTAAACCCAACAAAGATTATCATGCCAGATGTACTGTATTACGACCCAGATAATATGACATTGAAAAATAGTGCCGAATTTCTGAAATGGCATTCTGAGCAGGTTGCCTCAAGTCACACATTTGACATGCAAAAAGTGCTACTGGAAAATATGTGAACATATTGCGAAACGGCTGTCGAACGTTCTGAGAGATTTGCAAGGGGATGTTCAACCTTGATCCTTTTCTTGAAACTCATACTGTTACTCATACTCATACTGTTATGGCATCATACTGTTAGCTAGTTTATCAAGTGCATTATATGCCAAAAGACAGCATCACAATTATGCCTGATAGGGTATAAGAAGGGCATTCCAAACAAAGCACCAAGGCATTTTGTTGGTTACATTGGATGAGGCGTAATGACCAGGTAATTCAACATGCCAAGAATGGAGGTGAAGTTAAGGTAAGTTTGTTAAAAATTATGTAGAACATGTTGTGATAGTCAAAAGAGTACAGTGTGCTCACATAATGTTAAGGCTCGATCACTTACGGGAACATGGATAGCCCCGGAAAATGACAAAGCTATGGCTAGTTGTTATCAATTGCTAGAGACATTTGATGCATGGCATTTTGGAACAACTGCTATAGATGGTGCCCCAAACCAATTAACCAAGCTCAGGCAAGGTCTTTTTTGGAGGGTATGTTGATATGCTGCTAAGGATTGAGCAGCAGTCTGATGGCTGGCCTGCTTCCGTAAATACAGAGATGGAGAAAGAGCAGTTCATTAATAAGTACCATGAAAAAAAAGGTATGGACTTGTAATGTGTCTGCATTATGGTAATCTTATTATTATCATTACTTATCTGTTTGATACAATTAATTATATAGGTATAAGGTTGGATCCTGACCAGATTAAAGTTAACCCCGGTCCAAGGACGATTTTTAAGCGGATGCTAAGCAGGTAAGAATACAACATTTAGCAAATCGTGGTCAATTAAAGCTTCCATGCACTAATTGTGTGTACTAACAGTTTATAGGGTCAGTTTAGGTCAGCGAGAAAATTTACTAAAAATTGAATTTGTCACCTCGCCGTCAAGATACATGGAATTGTTTGTTTCACCTGAATTGGATGTAACGGATGTCCATAAGGTCAATGAAGGGATTTTATTAATCACTCAAAAATCTAAGAATGATTTCCCCGTTCCATCAGGAAGGACAAATATTATAATTGCTGCCTTCACTACAGAATTCGCCAGAGTTAAACTGCTCGAGCTGTTCGAACGCCTGGAAACTAAAGTGCTCTATATGGACACAGATAGTGTTATTTTTATACGTGCTGATGATGAAGACCCACTTAACTATTTGCTTGGATAGAATTTGGGCAATTTAACCAATAAGGTTAAACCGGAACTATTTATTAACGAATTTATGTATAGAGGTCAAAAAGTATGGTTACCAGCTGCCCAATGGTACACAAATGTGGAAAGTGTGAGGACTTTTACAGTCGTTAAAGATGCACTAACAGATGAGTATTTAAATTATTAAAGCCATGGTCATTGATGATGATGGTGCCCGAGATCCCCTTAACCTTCGTGACACAAAGATTGTGAGAAATAAATTTACTGGTGTCACATCAAAACATCAATTCAACTTTAAGAATGAAGACAATCATACTGTGTAACCCAATGGTTACTTTTATCAATAAACTATTTAATCTGATTGCACCGCATATTGTGTAACATTCAACCTGAGCACAGCATTAAAAGAGAGCCATTTAATTAACCTATACTATACTCCTGCACAAATAACAGCATTTGTGGGTGTTCAGTGTGTTTCAAGTCAGAATTTGTATGCTAAAGAATGGTTACCATACCAAAATGTCTATGCTTTACACTAACCGGCTTCAATAAATTACCCATGCAACAAATCTACTGTCTCAGGAATTGATGACAACTGGCAGGCAGATCTTGTAGACATGTCAACTTATATGAAATACAATAAAGGAGTCAAGTATATCTTGACCATCATAGATATTTGTTCTAAATTTTGATGGGATGTGCCTCTACTTAACAAAACTGAGGTATCCATTATTAAATCACTTCAGCATACTCTTAGGACTAAGCCTCAACCATTTAAACTCAATACTGACCAAAGCACAAAATTTGAAAACAAAAATGTGCAACCGTTTTTAAAGAAAAAACGACATACATTATTTTTCGACACATGGAGACAAAAAGCTGCTGTTGTTGAGCATTTAGATGGAATTTTAAAAATTAAAATAGCAGTATTTTTACTTTTAAAAACATCTAGTAGTACATTGATGTTATAGACAATTTTGTTTTAGCATACAATTAAAAGCAAACATCGCAGTATAGGTATGGCTCTAAGTGATATAACATATGAAAATGAAAGCCAAGTGTTCGCAACATTGTACAGTGAGTAAACATACCCTTTAGATATTAAATTTAAATTAAAAGAGGGTCATGCTGTACGTATCAGCAAGTACAAGCATGTTTTTGAAAAGAGCTATCTCCTAAATTGGATAGATGAAATTTTTACCACTGCAACTTAAGTTCTTCATATTCTGCCACTGTACCAAATCAAAGATTATCATAATAAAATTATTGAAGGTACCTTTATGAAGCAGAATTGCAAAACTTTCTACAACCTGCTTCTTATAATGCCTATGTTGTAGAGACAATTTTAAAACAACAACGGTATAATGGCAAAGACCACATGCTAGTCAAGTGGAGAGGCTATCCTTCGAGTGTGAATAGTTAGGTTTTAGCTAAAGACATCATACAGCTTAGAACCTCTGTCATGATAACATCATGAGTTACAACATAACGTAGGCTTCTAATGTGTGCATGGACATGTTTAATGATGCATTATCGGATTTTATTATTCAACTAGCTCAGTATTTGCAGCTCAACCGTCAGTGGGTTGTAGGTCTCGCTGAAGTGCACATACCGTGTACATGGTATAACATTACAAAATCGATCAATTTTCTTTTCATTTAAGCATCCTCTCTTAATAAGTCCTCTTGAAGAAGATTAAATTTATCCTATGTAAACTTAGCGAGGGTTATTACAATAACCCTGGTAATATTGTTTCTGCTGTAAATGAGTGCATCTTTAAACGGACAAGAACACAAAAAAATCGTGTTTAGGTATGATCATGCTGCTAAACGTGTTCTTATCAAGCTCAAAAACCATTATCAGACCTTCCACTTTAGTAAAGAGAGTACCTAAGCTGAAACACTTGGTTTTAAAAACTATAATTGCATTTCAAGTAGAGTTAATAAAACGCTGCCTCCAGAAATCATCATGGCTGCTTATCTGCCTGACATAACTGATGTCGTGAATGCTATCTACATTTACACCGACATAGTCAAACACCAATTTGTAGGTGAAAAAATGGCCTCTCTACTTCTTTTGTGCCTGTTGAAAGAATTATCGGCAAGGATATCTATTACACTTATAAATGGCTATATTATATACTGACCACACGACAATGCATTGATACCATTGAATTGCATCTACGCATAGTCTTTGGTAAATCACTAGTATTTGAGAGCGGAAAAACACTTGTCAAGCTTTATTTTAAACATGTCACTGCTTGAGGTAACACCATGCACTACTACACTAGTTATCCTAATCAAGCCGGATTTGGAAATGGTCTATACTTTCAAAGCCAACGCTTTTAACGCGGTTATGGACTTGAAGGATTTTTGCCAGCATAGTCCAATCTGCCATGCCCATCCTTAAATGTGGCGCAATGGCTGATGGTCGTGCTCGTTTCAGAACTGGATTGGGGGTGACATCCGGTGCTTTGGCTGGAGCCAACGTAAAAGAAGAAGCTGCACAACAGTGATTTAAACAGACTAGTCATCATCTGGCTACTAGTGCAGTCGGTCCTTTAAAACCTCAAGTAGGATCGAATCATCTTGTGTATAAACGCCAGGGCTTGCTGATATTAGCATATCTTAGGCAGCGGTAAGTTGCATAAAAAACCAAAACGGGCTGCTACCTGGGATAAGTCTAAGAAGAAGAAAAAGCCCAAAAAGAAGTTAATTCTCACAAATTCCTTTATTTCTCAATGATAAATTGATATTGTAAGCCCCTAACACTTATCCTTACTGTGCCTATTTGGAGACCAATTTCAACTATGGTAAAGAATTTATTGATACCAAACATACTGCTGAATGTTTCTACAAGGAACATTCTGTCAAATGGTTGCTGACCATTATTTGGATTTAACAAATACCCAGTATACCTTAAAGTGAAAATCATTAAGGCTGATAGTTCTAATCTAGCAGCCACTGATCAAGTTGCACCCATCAGTTTAATGTTACACTATATTTTTACAAAGTCATTTATTTCATAATTCTAAGATGATATTGTCAGCCTCAAGCACTTATTCTTACTGTGCCTATTTGAAGACCAAGTTCAACTTTGGGAAAGAATTAATGGATGCCAAACGTACTGCGAAATGTTTCTACAAGGAACAGCCTGTCAAATGGTTGGTACAGGCGATTTGGTTACAAACACTGGTCTTCTTAAATGCTTCTAACTAACAAAAGCGTCAACTTTGCTGTAAATGATTGGTGGCTTACAGATGGATATCATGCACATGAGCCACTATTTACTTAACAATGTTGCACTGTGCTTAAAATTTACATGAGCTAGACCAGAGTCTGTGTCTATGTCTAATAAAGTGGGTATCATTGATTATTTTGAATTTATTGTTAACCAACTATGCCATGCTATTGCATATAGTAACTGACAAACACATGTATCCTTATATTGTTACATGTTTAGTGAAACAATAAAATGATACAATGTGTCTTTATTTCTTATAAGGGGACCATACAGGGGGTTCAGAGATTTTGTTAATGTCGGTTTAATTTTTCGTTTGTTGTCAGCCCGCACATAAGGAGAAACAACTATCGGGGTTGGTGTTGTGCATTGCAGTTGACTACAATGTTCCTCGTTTCCATTGTAACTTAACGGGAAGTCGATTTTCTTCAATCCGGCCAGAAGTTAAGATGCACCTATTAGTGTAAAAGCTAATTTCTTGCCAGGCTTCTTCTTCACCATGTCACAATCTAGCGCACAATGTTAATGTCAGGTATCGATTTTCCTTCATAGACGAGCTCCCAATCTTTATCCCACTTGACGATGTCGATATTGGTTTTTAAAACATTGCAAATTCTTCAGGCTTTGGCTTGATGAGTATTGGGTAATCCATAAATAATCCTCTGTCCCATAGTGTTCATGTGACCTGTAGCATCATCGTTGGTTATACCTTGATTTGAAAAGTTCGTCATTGTTGCAAAACGTACGAATAGCGTTTTAACTTTTCATTTTCTCTCAGAGTATCATTTTCTGATATGGCTTGCATTTCCATATCAATATCACTGACGGTTCGTCTAGCAAGTGCTCTTTCAGTGTTATCGTCGGTATTGCTGAGATTTTGAGCCGGCTGAGTGTGGCTGTTACTAGGCACCAGCAGCATTTTCCGTTCGTGCGACATTTCTGAGCAGCAAAAGCAACAATGCTGGAAATAATTAGTGCTATGACAGATAATAGGGGTCCAAGAAATCCGCCTTGCTGAGTAATCATTTGTCATTTGGTTTTCACACCCACTTTTTTACTGGCCATTTTACGTAGTTGGTTTTTGTGGCAGTTCAGCTTTTTTATATTTTGCGGTGTTGGCAGTACATTGCCTTTTAACAAAGTTTAGCAGCATCCTGAAATACCCGTAATGATGGAATCATCGTCTTTTAACAGTTTCTTTTACATGCAGCTGTTTTGCTCCTTATCCTATTTGCTTCTTGAGTGTGCGGAGTACGTGACCTCGCAGTCCTAGATGTCCTCGTAGAGCGGCAAAATCAGTTCTGATTATTGTACTACGGTGCTCCGTGGTTTTATTTGTATGCATATAATAGCAGTATGATGACATATAGTAAAACTACTGTTAAAAGATGACGTCTGTAGAGACGTCTGTTAGGATCTGGTGCAAGCATGTTTAGGCACGTAAACGATGAACGGTTCTTTGTGTAGCATACTTGTTTACTCGCATTTGTTGTTGTAGGTCGATTATTCTGTATTCTATAGTGTAGCAGTGTGCTTCCCTGGTGACATCATGGTAAGCCTCAGACAAGCACTTTGGCTGTCTAGGGTATAATTGACACCCTAATGCATTAATTTAGGAAGGATTATGTGAATTTTTAAGAAGAAACATGTAATGACATTCAAACTTATAGTGTGACTTTTTTTCTTTCGGAAATGCATTTTGCAAGATGTAAATTATGCTTAAATTGCGTGAGCAGCATCCTTTAGTAAAGAATTCGGTCATGCGTCTATTGTTCCCTGCTTCACCCATTAAATCATCAATAATCAATAAATTATTAATATTTGTTTAGAAAAATGCATACATGTCCTCACTTAAACCCTGTATAAATTAATTTTTTGGGTTAACTGATTGGGACATTTGTGCATAAGCCAGCTGATCCGCTATATAACACCAAGATATTCTTATCGGTGATAGTGAAATTGTATGTTGCTCCACATACCATTGTTGTAAAAGGATGCTGTAAACGTATATTTAATTTAAACTCTATGATTTATGTTGCTGCCGCAATAGTTATATGGCTAATGCTAATAAAGAAGTGAAGACTGCACAGATATATGGAATACACTTTTTTATTTAGAGTGAATATTGACAACAATGAAATTTACATGGTCACGAACTAGCAACTTTCATGCTGATATTCATGTGATGCTTACAGACATTATAATCATTCTTGAAAGCTTTACAGAGGTTTTAGTAAACTTTACTTCTAGCAAGTTAGGTCTAGTTTTTATGATCATGCAAGCACAATCGTACCATTTATGGCAGAAAATATTTAGTTGCAATTTCATATGCGGGCTACAACCTAGGCTAACACCTTTTGTATGCATATTTAGCACCATGCTTGATAGACAAAATTGCATTAAGAATAACAATATTGAGTGCTTTTTCCAACTCACAGCCATGAAACTCAATTCATCCTCGCTATCATCATCATCAGAATAATCGGTGTTTGTTATTGACTGTGGTGGTGCAATTACTTTTGCATCATCGTCGTTGTCAGCAGTTGTAGTTGATGTGGTGCTTCTTAAAGTTTCACTGTTTGTCAGAAATAAATAGTTCACTCACTCATTGCTTTAAGTGAAAGATTCTCAATTGCTTTGTCCATATAAAGGGCTAGTTCTTGCACACATTTCCACTGCACAACGTCCATGTTGATCACCTTTGGTGTAAAATGCAAAACACCCGTTAGTGGGTGCTTGATCATGTATCTTGATGTTCGCCCTGCCGTTGAATTTTTTTAAGGAAATGTATCGCTCACTCTGAATTTGATGCATGACAGGATCGATAAAAGCAGGGTTGGAATATTTCACTGTAGACTGCATATCATTAACTTGGTCAGGATTCGTTCTATGTCTGTCGTAGCTTCAAAGGTCACATGGCAGAACTTTGTGCCTGGAGCTGGTGGTGGTGGTGGCAGCAGTGTCGATTCCATTGTTGGTGAAAACTTGTCTGCTGGCTTGTGATCAGACTACCATTTCAATGCTCTTTTATAGCTTTCAATTTAGGTCAGCTCTTTCTCTCTTGCAGTAACCCTTCATAATCCTTGATGCTATTGGTTTAGCTAGTCCGCATGCCTCTCAATAAGTGTTGTGTTGACGTAATTGGTTGAGCTAGTGAGCATGTGCCACTGGTCACACCTGCATGAAACTATGATACGTGCAAGTCCAGCATTGCAGCAATGGCCACTGTAGCAATGTGCCTGAATGAAGATAACGACGACTATGTAATTGAAGATTCTCATGATACTTATGCCGTTAACACTGGAAAGCGAGTATACAACATGGCATGTTTGTATAAAATAGCCGTGAGAAATGCCCTCGTCGAATATTCTGCACTGCGCAGATCATTTCATGCTACGGAAATCTATCTTGCTACTTGCAGTTTTAATGCACTGTTCAAAATATTCAAGCAATCTCGACTGGTGCATTTACGCTCTACGGGCTCATTTGGATCCATGAGATGTATGCTACTCATACAAACCTTTGCCAATTTCCAGGCATAGTAGTATATATTGAAGACATTGGTGCACCACCTTAAATACGCTATAAACATGTTGGTAATATAGGACAATATTTTACACCCATCGAGGGATATTTCATTTCACGGATGTGCATCACCGATAAAAAAGCATGTATGCTTAAAAACCAACTCGGTAATGTTCAAGAAGGGTCCTTTAGAGATTATTCCTGTATGGCTTACACTCAGTGGGAAAGTAATTATCAGAACCCACTAGAAGTTTTATATAATTGCATTTTTCTTGATGTTGATTTGAAAAAATGTGTTGAAGAATTGTATAAAAATGGCAAGATACCATTTTTGTAAAAAGTACATTCTTATTATCTATGCATTGTCTTGTGATGTCTGTAAACAATGAGTGGCAATAAATATTGTACTGTTTAAAATATACTCCATCTTATTTTTTATTTTTTTTTGCTTTATCCCTAATCAGATGTTATTATGTATAGCCCACTTTTAGGCATGCTGATTCCTGCATTTATTAGTTAAGGCAGAGGGCTGTAGCAATGTAATAGACTTGTCTTATCATGTTTCACATTGCATAGGCCAACAGTTTTAAGTTTAAAGGTTTGGGGCTAATCAGCACATCTAGCAATGCCATTTATTACCATGTCACAGACTTGGCTTCAATTAGAATATCTCACAAGGGTATGTTTCCTCATATGGTCTTTTTATCAATGGTTTTAATTAGGGTCTTTTAGCTGGACATGGACATGTTTCCAATTTGGGCATATGGAAGTAATTATAGGGATAGCCATCACTCCAACCTTTAACACATGTATAGTATCTATTATTCTGTAGCCTAGTGGTTAGGATGTCTAGCCCGTATACCAAGGATCCTTGGTTCGATCCCTGTAATAATGACGTCAGCAGAAACAAGACGACCGCTATACCGAGATTGACGCCGGTAAACAACATGGACACTGAAAAACAAAATACCCAACTTCTTCTGGTAGGGTTTGTCCAACATGGCTGACTTCCAGTAATCAAGATGGCGGACTTCCTGTGGGGGTAGGGGTAATGACCTCATACCAAAATGGCCGACTTCCCGGGGGCAGGGCTATGACGTCAGATGGTCATGTGACTATGTGGGTGGAGTTATGCTATATAGGTACCCTATACTACTTACTATGGACTGGTTTAATTGTTAAAGAGCTTTCATACAAAAGGATTGTGTTGATGCAAGACCTGCTGGTGAATCCTGTGCATGTATGTGATAATATGCATTATATTTCACAATGACTTTTTGCATATTTTTACATGTGATGAATATTAAAAAAATGCTCTCAAAAGTGGCAGTAATGAAAAATATTCTTTTACCAGTCATTTTATTTATTATGATTTGGTGAACAAATTTAGGTTTGCAAAATGAAAATGAAAAGACATTGTGCGACCTGCAGGATAAAGATATCATGTGAGGTAAGGGGGAAGGAAGGTAAAGAAGGATAACCAAGGCGAGAAATGTCTCATTGACCTAATATTAAGATAACGCTGTTTATACAGGCTCATTTAAAAATACGTTAAAACGTGGGCATCCTCAATGTTTCATATTGTATTGTAATAATGTACTTTGGATAAGTTTGATTGAATCTTCATTGAGGTTAGTAAACCATAGCGCAAGTAAATGTCATGTCAGCAGATATCTATATGACATCAACAACTTGCCGAGCCAACAAATTTAGACGTTGAATTTTAAGGTGCCTTGTGAAAGATTTTAACCGTTGCCAAATATAATAAAACCAGTCAAATATGCAGTCTAAATATCACATTGCTTACGGGTAGGCCCTATCCTCGTAATTGTATTAAATGCGTCATATTCAATTTATAAGTTTTTTTAATGATTACTCTTCTTGAAATTATCTCACTAAATTTTTAATATTAGTTTATCCTGAGATCTGTTAATTATAAGACTAAAAGTCGAGTGTTCTATTATAGACGTCATTTCTCATTTGTATTGTTTTTTTGCGTCAGGTTATGCTAATTGTGGCAAAATGCCACAGTATATATCCTTATTTAGAATTAAAATACATCAGCACATATATTGTGATCATAAATTTTGATTTAGTCGTTGTTGTTGGACAAACTAACGTCAAGATATGCTATTGGTTCGGGGTTGTCAAATTGGTGGATAACCCCCTTTAGGATGAAAAGAAATAGGTTATTAGGTTAGAAATAACCTTTATGTACATATGTTTTGATACAATAATTAAGCGTGGCTTTTAATTGTTCTTGCAAATGGTCGCTGATGTGAAGTTGTAATGCTTCAATCAAGTGGCGTAATTGAGAAAATGGTTAAATTTCTTATAATTAATATTTCTAAACCCAGTTTATTTTTGAGATATTGCCTAAAATCCTTCATTTTAGATTTTGTTATTCTAAAAACTTCTTTTATGACACTCCCTTCATTATACATAATTATAAATTAACGTTTAATGAAAATCTGGAGAATCCAACATTTGTAGTTACATTGTGTTACCCTAAAACGTTTGCTTACAACTATCGCTGAGACCCAGACCATCCACCTTAGATATGTACATGGCCCTGGCAGTGCATGCATAATTTGCGGTATCACATACATGTGAATACTTTTTAAAGACATTAAAGGTGCATTGCTTTCTTTGGAAACTACAAGCTGTGGGTGAAAAAAGTGGTACAAATTGGCGAGCAACCAAATACGTTTATTTATCTTTGTGATTGGAGGCAAAGCTGAACAAATGCATGCACATGTATGCGAGTGACCTTGAGATGCTCAAAGCAAAACTGAAGCACTCTTGTTAGCTGATTAAATCTTTACATTAAAGTGGACCCAAAAGGATGTCCACTCAAATTGTAATAATACTTCAGACCCTACAGAACGAACATTTCTACGCAGGAAAAACTAAATTTAGCAATTATAATAAATATTCGAATAAAAAAATCTCCTTTTTTAAATAGTGGGGATAATTTTGGGTCCATTTTTGAGAGTTTGGGGCCGTCGAAATACGACTTTTAATATTTTTCCCGACTTTAATAGGGCCTACATGTAAACAATTTATTTTGAGATCTAAAACTTGTCATGTATACATTTGCTACTAATGCGACAAAATGTTTAATGTACAAGTAGAGAATGCCAAGTAAAGCTTAGAACTTTGACCATATATAAGGCCTATAGTCTGAAAACGAAGCAGTAATAATTCAAGCAAATAATGCAAATTTTATGACTGTACTATAAATTCATACCAATATTGATAGGCCTATATCTGTTGTGCCTAACATCGATAACATTATTGAAACATTGTTTCCTAATAAGTTTCGAATATGTTTGCACATATTATATAACAATATATGCATTGAACAAAAATATCGACTTTCATAACTACATGTACATGCATATAGCAATATAATTTACTCATTGTTACTTTATGAATACTTTTACTGATTACGGATTATTGTACCCAGTTGCAATAGTTATGCTAAAGATTCAAACAATTGCCTACTTCTGCATGCTGCTTAACATATTTGAATAGGATGGAAATCGCTTGCATTTGCAAGCATAAATTCGAGCATAAAAAGAAGAAATGTTTTCCTCCAACATAATTGCCAATATGACAAGTTAAAAAAACTGTACATTTTCTTGCTTAATTAAGGCGACCCAAAATGACGCCCACCAGCAAAAAATAATCACAAATTTAAGCATCAAATAATTATTATAATTGCTAATTTATTTTTGTCTGGAATAGTAGGCTGCCGATTAGGGTCTGAGTTATTTTTTAGTCCCGTTTATTTATAAGCTACTAAATAAATTTCAAAAACCGTTATGCAACAATCTTCGGAGGCTTCATTGAGAAGTCGCATAATGGCATATTTTTCAAGTTTGTACAATTAAATTTATAAATTAATTTGACTGTTAAATTATAAAAATTAACATGGACAATAATGGTAAACCAATTTTACGCGGGAAAGAATAAATTTAGCCATTAAAATAATTATCTGAAGCAAGAACAATAATTTTGTTGCATAGTGGGCATTCTATTTATTCAGACATTTGCTGTGTTGGATTCGTTCAAGAAATTGTTATCATTATTAATTACATTTACACGAGGGATGTTGTTAAAAAGTTGCTTACCTCACACTGTCCCCTCGAAGTTCGAAAACCTTATTTCCAAAATTCTGAAATTAGAACCCAAATTAAGCAAGCTGATGAGTTTCAACTGAATTTCAAATATGAAGACATGAATTGTTTTGCTTACATCGGCGGAAACAAAATTCACCCCAAGAAACGCAAACAGGACACTTAAGTAGCACTTCTGAAGCATTTTCCACTGCCACGGAAAGTTGCAACCAAAAGGTGCTCCCCGTTAGCATGTTACATATCGCCAGCGGAATTAATTGAGGCTTGAACTACGTTTTGACGCACGTGTGTTACTTATTTAATCGATATGGCGGTGCTTATCACCCGCGAAATTTGCCAAGGTACAAAAAGGGCGTTGAGTTACCAATTCTCACTTGCTTGATAAATGGGTTAACGTAACGTATATCACGTGAGTTTTATTTCCACAGGCCTCTGATTACTGGTACCTTCTACTTGCATATTACCTTGACATTTTAGATAGCAATAGTCGGCCGATATCGTTGAGTGATATCAGACGTTGAAGAGATGCTTCGGAGACGTTTTATCAGTTTTCAAACTTGGCCTCAAACGATGCTTCGTAACCGCATCAATATGTTTGAGCAATTAAGAACACACATGAACATCAGTAACACTATTTTAGCTCTATAAGCACCTTCCATGCAGAGAATTGCTCACACATTTCCGCTTGGAATGCTTATTCTAATTGCTAAATTTCTTTTCAAAAGTGTAGAATTAGTCTTAGTTACTTGTTATTATTTAAAAATGGCACGATTATTTATAGAAAAAATAAATAAACCGTAATTATATTTCTATTTAGAAAGGATAATCACTAGAGGTTTTAGAGCAAATTAGACTAGTAAACTATTTTGTAAAATATAAAATGCCGTCTAGAGCTACCCTTTATCTATACATTAGCTAAGCATTTTGTTTGATTTCATGTTATTTCTTATAACTCATCTTATCATTACATTCTTTCTTAAAATTTGCAAACAGTATTTTACAGATAATATAACCCTAATGTCGATTGTGGTTTTTTTTGTAGTCTGTATGGTTACCACTCTTAAACCGTTTATTCATATTTACTTAACCGATGGTGCAATAAAGATAAATTAGCAAAAATCAATCATGCAACACCAAGCTTTTGTAAAAAAAAATTGCATGTGGCTTTATCCTTTAAAATAACATTTTCCCCAAATAAAACGGTTTAAAAATAATTTTAAGAGTTTTAAATGATCATATGTTTTTGTTAAATTTAAACCTCCTTGTAATTCGTCGGTGGTATTTAGTGTTATGACTATGTGGCCGTATTTGCGTTATTCCAACAAAAGAGGGCATCAGATATTTGATTTGAAATACGAGGACGTTTCATTTCTGATGAGCAAAGCAAGGAACTTACCTCGCATTAGTTATCACACGATGTTTTTATATAGATAAATCTGATTTAATGATTAGAAATGTCTTTCTTCTTGTAGATGATTCACTTCTTAAGCTTGAACAGTTTACATAAAATTCACTAAATGGAATTTTATGCATTCTTAAATTTAAAATCATTACACATATATGGAACTACGTTAACTCATTAGATCTAACTTCTTCAGAAGCAAGCATGCTACTGATTTTATGGTGCTGACAATTGTGAGCTCAGCTGATTTAATTAATGTAAGTATATTATACACGTAAATAACATGTTAGCGGATAAAGCATTGTAGATTTGATGGAAATTGTTAATTATATGAAAAAGAAGTTGACAATTTAGGATTTATCTTTATTAGCAAAACATTTCATAAATTGTTACTACAAAACAATTTATCTACAATTCAATCTTAAAGTTACCTTGCATTTTCAAGGATTACCTGGATTACCAAAGATGATCTTATTACTATAAAATAAGAAATAAATGAAACATTTTTTTCACTCACAGTTTTGTGTTTCGAAGTTCCTCAAATTTGAAGTCCATTCAAAACTCCCATATAGTTGTATAATTTACTGTCTGGTTGTTATACGGTGAATGATTGTTGGCAGGTGAAAAAACTA